>JABSTQ010007190.1:0-119983 GCA_013358835.2 Ixodes persulcatus
TTTCTCCAACTGTATATGTAAATTCACAATTTAGAATTATGTTAACAATTTTATAAACCTCCAAGTGACTCATTATCTGATCAATTATTTAAATAAATGTCAACTGTTAACCGGTTGAAAGTTTGTAATTAATGCACAGTCCCACCCTGCATTACTGTTTGTGTATATTATCAGGAAATGTTGAGTAAACATACAGGTTATTTTATAACGTTTTATGTCTGACCCATTATATTCAGTGTTTTCAAGATAAGTTCGAAGTTATATAAGAGAGTGCGCATCTTAAAATTAAGCCATACCACTGGACAGGCATGTAGCCAGGATTTTGTTTTTGGGGGGGCCCACTCATGACAAAATCCTGTATGAGGGGGAGGGGGGAGAGGAGGTCCCAGCAAACTGGAAGATTTCGGGGGGGGGGCCATGCCCCCCCCCCCTTCCTGGCTACGGGCTTGCCACTGGATGTACACTACTGTTTTACTGATACATATGTTCCCAGCAAAAGGAAAGGATGCATTTAAGAAGGACAAACCATTTGCTTCGCTGTTTGTTTTGTCTTCTTTTAGGTGCATGGGTGTTTACGTCTAAAAGTGTTAAATTTAAATTTGCTGCAGGACTGGTTTGCCTGACTCAGCTTGTTTGTCTGGCAGCTTGCAACCTATGGGAACCTGAGGAACTGCATCGCAAGAGTGAAGGGGACGTCCACCCAGCACTTCTTCGAGGATGGCGCCTTGAAGAAGGGAGAACTGCACCTAAAGTGAATGCCATGGCAGGTGGGTCATTACAGTGAACCCCTAGCACAGATAATCCCAAACAAAATAATTATTAACAAATGGGTTAGGAACAAAGAATGGAAATATGCACTGGAGGTGAACACACCATAGCACTGTGTTGTATAAGTCTCTTCTTTTGTATCCTTTGCAACGTTTTTTTGTTTGTTTTTGTCTTAAATCAGTGGTTTTCAAACGGGGGTCCGTGGATCCTTTGGGGTCTGCGAAGGCATTCTAGAGGTCCGCGAAGCCCTGCCTCGTCAGTCAAGCCCGGCACTAAAAGTTGTCTCTTATCCGATTGACAAAAAAACATTCCAATTTTCGGGTGAGTTTTCTCGTGTATACGTCAGTGAGAGAAGTCTACGTCACACCAGCCCATAGTTATATGCACTTATTAAATTATTCTCATTATTAAGCTATACCTTTCCCTTCCCCTCACCACGAACAGGGTCCTCGATCATATCCGCCGATCCACAAGGGGTTCGCGAGACATCAATGGTTGAAAACCTCTGTCTTAAATGATGGTTCAGCAATATAAAAGGGCCGCGGCCCGCTTATATTGCTGAAATGCTCATGGACCGTCGTAATATTGATTGATCAAAGAGCTTGTTGTGTATGTCCGTGTCCAATTCTAACTGCAAGTTTTTTCTGGATTGCTCTTTTAAGACTGTTTGTAGTCAGTGCATAGAATGTCCTTGATATCCACTTGCCTCTCAACGCAAGTACTGGCAGCTCTATCAGCACCCTCATTTCCATGAATACCGACATGACTAGGCACCCAACAGAAATTAGTGTGTAGGTGTGATTTTGCTGCAGTGTGCAATGTGTTCCGGAGCCCAGTAACGAAGGTATTTTTTGGTACTTCCAAAGAAGCAAGCGCCTTTAATGCGCTGAGAGAGTCAGAGTAGATAAAAGAATACTCGATATAATTTTCTATAATGAATTCAACAGCTCAAATTAAAGCATATAATTCTGCATTAAAGATTGAGGCTCTGGCATCAAGACGTCTAACAAGCTTCCATATCTCGCTTATAACAGCACAACCAACAACAGAGTCATAGTACCATCAACAGGCCACATGTCCGAGGACGTGGGACCCATACCACCCTCCCATATATTACACTCTGGAAGGGCAGAGGTACCCGCAATTCGCTAACCACCAAGGTATGGGTGGAAGCTTACTCTGTGAGCTTTACGTGACTACGGCACATCGCCTACGGCACATCGCCCGCGATCCGCACCGCAGGGGTCATAGTGCGGTGTGACCAAAGGTACCCCTGACCACCCTGTAGGCAGCCCACCGACAATAGCTTAAGGTCGTTTTGCGTTAACCCGAGACTTAGGAGGTCCCGGGCACTCTCTGGAGACCACACCCCCCTGAAGTTGAGGGTGATGGTGGAGGTTAGCAGAGTGCCACTCCGTCCCGCTCGAGCTGCGAGTTGCAGTAGTAGGCAGCGCACCGACTGAGGGAATGTGGATTAAATATTTTCTACCGGTTTGGAAACACCACATGGCGAGGAGAGAGAAGACAATGACCAAAAGCTCCCCACTCCAGAGCATCGGAGATGTCCATGTGTCAGAACCAGCGAAGCAGGTACTTGAACAAGGACCTAAATATGCACTACCACCAAAGCTAAAAGCAGTCGACAAGGTTGTGCTGGTGATAAACATTGCATATAAAGCTCAGGGAGAACACACTTAACAAATTATGAGTGAAGGAATGGACTGCCTTACCAACCTACGGAACCAAACACACGCCAAGATGAGCTTCACCTCAACAGTGCAGGAACTACGCAGAAAAGACATCAAGCTGTGCACCTCCGACAAGGAGGGTGGTTTCCTGGTCCTTGTTTGAGGAAAATATGGAGAAATGGCACAGCAAGCCATCGAGAAGAATTTTATTCCGGTTGAAGAACAAAGATCAAAAACCACCAAAAAGGCCATCTTAAAAATACTGGACACTAACATTTTTCCCATTCTCCCCAAAAAGATAAAAGGGACAAAAGGATCGCCATCGCATCGACGCGGCGCAGCTGCCCAATGCCGGTCGCCGAGGAGCCACAAGGCAGCACCCAGGGCGGGTCAACCACCCCCCCAGATGCACCGGGTATGCTCCTTTCATGGCATGGTAGTAGTAGTAGTAGATCGGACAGATATTACACCAGAGCAACAAACTAAAGAAGCGGGATGGCTTGACAGCTACCGCAACAGGAATCCTAGAACCCTTGCGGAGCTTGGCCTAACAGCAGAAAAAAACAAGCAAAACAGCTGGCGCCGGTGCAGTGCGTACCAGATATTCTTCCCAAAAACCACAGCTGCCGCAACAGCTGCAACTGCCAAGGGAAGATATAAAGATCACCGTACGTCCCCGCGACAGGCTTAATATTACAAAACTAAGCGACGCGCTAATTCGAGACGGAGTACTGCGCGCCGCCACAGTAACAATCGCCGAGGCGGAAGACGACATATATCGCTCCTGCGTGGGAAAAATATCATAGTAATCAGCACTCCAAGTATGGCAAACACTGAGAAATACAATCGAATCAGGGAACTCCAACTCGGTGACACGCCCTACGAAGCCACAGCCTACGCAACCCCACCAGCCGACACCTCCACATGTGGAATACACAATATACTGGATTACGACACTGGGGAGGACATCACCAAAAGCCTCATCAACAAGAAGAACTCCCCCCCCCCCCCCATTCTGCAGGTCCGTCCTATGGGAAACACCAACTCAGTCATCATCATCTTTGAAGGCCCAAAGGTCCCATTCTACGTCTACTACAGGGGCGCGAGTACCGCTACTACCTCCACAAGAAAAAAGTCGAAGTGTGCGGCGCCTGCGGCCGCACACTTCGACTTTGGCATAGAATGTGGAGCATAGAATGCATAGAATGTGGAGCCCAAAACCCCACGGACAATCACAACTGCAACCCCAGCTGTGCTCTATGTGGCAAAGACCACCCCACGGGCGACAAGCGCTGCCGGAAGCGCTTTCAGACGCCTTTCCTCATCAAACAGCGCCAGTGGGAAAAACGGCGACAACAGCAACAAACACTGCACAACCGGAGCGACGGAGACAGAGACCCATTGCTATCAAGTCAAGACGGCAAAAAGACAGCGGCGGCCCAACGTCCCTCCCGATCCCAATCAAGGAACACGGCCGGCAGCCGAGTTCCTTGATTAGAAGAACTAGAAATAGGAGCGCGACTCTACAAGTGGATCTCCAGTTACTTAACCAACCGGACGATTTTCGTTGCTACGGCACAAGAAAAAACTACCCTTTATATTGTCACAATGGGTGTCCCACAGGGTGGCGTACTAAGTCCGACTCTATTCATGATATGCCTTAATGCTCTCAGAGTGGAACTTCCAGAAACAGTTCGATCATCGGTATATGCAGATGATATCTGCATATAGGCCTCCGGAGTTACCAGAGTACAAGTTAGAGCTCGTCTTCAAAAAGCATTAGGCACGATTGATAGATATGTTCTTTATTGCGGATTAACCAGCTCTCCATCAAAATCAGCCGCCATAGCTTTTACTAGACATTGCATGGATAAATACCCCCTCAAGGTAACCGGCCAAGCCATTCCATATGTAAAACACCGCATATTTTTAGGCATATCGATCGATCGAGGACTGACATGGACACCTCACATTATGCACCTTAGAAAAAAATTAACCAGCTTTATACACCTCATAGGTTTTATATGTGGAACATCTTGGGGTGCGAAAGTAACGTCAGTACTGCGGCTTTACAAAGCTCTATTTGAGGGTGTATTGAGGCACAGCCTACCAGTCCTTCATGGGATGTGAGCCATGAATTTGAAGCGACTACAAAGTGTACAGGGCTCTGCTCTTTGAACTTGCTTAGCTGTTCCGCACTCAACGTCCACTTTAGGTGTTGTAGCAGAAGCTGGGTGCCTATCCATTGAAGCATTTCGTGCAAAAGAAACACTGCGTGTACACCTACAATACCTGACAAGACATGAATCCCACCACCTTGCTCTGATACAATCATCGAGGAAAGATTCAAGCTATGCTAAATTCTTGATACAACAGAAGCCGATTATACCAAAGCAGTTTGAAACACCAAAGTTGGCGGATGTTCCACCTTGGACACTAACATGCCCTACAATATTACTCAGTATAGATGGCATACAGAAAAAAGCGTCAACTGCTCAAACGGTATTGAGGCAACTGACCCTAACATTAATTCATGTCAATCATCGCCTCAGAACTCACATTTCCACTGACGGGTCAACAACTCATCAAAGCTCAGCTGCAGGAGTAGGTATACCCACGAAACAAGTCGTGCTTAAAAGCTCGCGCTTGTAGCCTTTCCTGCAGTACATCATAAAGTGAAACAGAGTATATAGCTGGGGATAACACCAGCGTAGGGAAAACCGCTCGTAGGGAATCCGTTCGCGTGGTGGTGATGATTATAATCATGTCATATAACACCCGAGACTGGCAAGCGCCTATCCATGGGGACAACGCCAGCGTAGGAAAAACTAGAGCACTATATATACCATTTTGTTCGACAGCAGCGCCCTCTCCATACATCCGGGAAATTCAGGAGGTTCGGTGTGGTAAAACGAGAGAGAGGGCACACGCCCGACTCCGCTAGCAGACGACAAACCCGGAAGTTGCCAT
The DNA here is from genome assembly GCA_013358835.2 of Ixodes persulcatus. NCBI lineage: Eukaryota > Metazoa > Arthropoda > Arachnida > Ixodida > Ixodidae > Ixodes > Ixodes persulcatus. The sequence continues at coordinate 5,427 of JABSTQ010007190.1, forward strand.
TCTCCTTCCTTGGGCTGTATCGGCGGGCTGTACGGAACATCATACTCTCGCTCGTGGCTGCCGTTGTGAAGTGATTCGCGTTCTTAGAATAGTTATTGCAACTCCAAAATCAGCCTATAGCTCTCTGTTTTTCTATTTCGGTGAATGATCAACTAGCATATATTTTTTTCCGTTACTTAAATAGCAGTTGAGTCAGCCGACAGTACTACCCTAAACTACTGCGTTTATTGCGGCAGGAGAACACGTTTTTATTTATTATTTCATTCTTCCACTCATTGTCGCTAAAGGCCTACACCAGTACGAACTTTGTATAGTAAAAAAGGTACAGCAACCGGGTTTACTTTTCGCCGGAGAGACTGGCCAATCTGACACAATTTTCCGTTTTTTTTTTATTTGCACGCAGGTAACAGCGCATTCGGACAAGGTTAGTCTTTTTATCGAGCATAGCATTACACGATAACTGGCATACCAAAATCTGCGCATCTGCGCTTGAAATTTCCCAATTGACGTGATTCTAAACAGAGTTTGCACGCCAGCCGGATGCTAGATACAGCCCACTCGGCGGAGCAGGGACATGCGGGTGAGAGGGGGAGGGCATTTTTAGAGCGCAGCTCTTAGGCACCCGTTCCCGGCTTGAGCGGTGTCGCCGTCGCCGTCGCCGTCGGCGTCGCCGTCGGCGTAACCGCGCGGTGCATTATGGTAAATATCCCATAATGCACCGCGCGAGCCCCCCCCCCCCGGGTCACGTGACCTCGGGGGGGGGGAGGAGGAGGGGGGTCACGTGACCCCCCTCCCAGATCACGTGACCCCCCTCCTCCGAGGTCACGTGACCCCCTCCCCCGGAGGAGATTGAAGAATGAGGGGAGGGGGAGGAGGAGGGGTATACCCTCCCCTGATTACCCTTCCCTCCTCCTCATCAAGAGCTGCGCTCCAATTCGGCGTTACAGGGAGTTGTAAACGGCTTTCATTTTTTTTTCTCTCTATTACCCTTTCTGCTATGACCCTAATGGAACGGTTTATAGCTCCTTCGGAACAGAGTAGCGCAATCTAGAACGCCATCTCTCAGCGACTAGCGGCGAACACCCGGAGGTTCCAACTCTGGTCTGAAATGCATGGGGAACGTGAAAAAGAAGAAGAAAATTAAGTGTTTAATGGCACAGCGGCAACTAAGGCCATAGTGTGCCAAACCCAGGGTAGGTTAAAAGCAATACTGAAAAGACCTATAGTAGGTAGTTCCATTAAAAATATGGGAATGAATGTTTAAAAACTTTACAAGATACAGGCCTATTAAGGCCTCCAGAAATATTTAACCGATGCTCCACTAACCAGATTCACTCTAGGAAGTTTGGGAGATTGTGCCGACGATCATGATCACCGGCTCTCTGCCACCGCTAATCTTCAGGCATACCTAATAGAAATGAAAACAAACAAAAATTCATAACCGATGTAGGATGCCAATGCTATCTAAAAACTTAAAAACTTGACGGCGCGGCACAACAGGTTCGTCACCCAATAATAATTCCGGGTGGAACGGGACGTGATTGCGGAAAAAGGTAGAGAAAAAAGTGGTGCGTTCATGATGGTACTTAGGACATGTGATAAGAGTATGCATGACACTCAATGACTCGTTACAGTGTTCACATTTCGGAACCGCCTCTGACCGTAGGAGGTAACCGTGCGTGAGATGGGTGTGTCCCAATCTCAGACGACAGAGCATCACCTCAAAGAAGCGCTCCCTGTGTCGGCAACTTGCCCATTCCCGCAGGGTGGGTTTCAGCAATGAAGCTTGTTGTGTATTTCCGTGTCCCATTCTAACTGCCAGTTTTTCTGGATTGCTCTTTTGAGACCGTGCTTGTAGTCAATGTATGGAATGCACTTGATATCCACTTGCCTCTCGATGCACGTACTGGCCGCTCTATCAGCATCCTCATTTCCCTGAATACCGACATGACTAGGCACCCAACAAAATTGATGCGTAGGTGTGATTTTACTGCAGTGTGCACAATGCTCCAGAGCCTAGTAATGAAGGTATTCTTCGGTACTTCCAAAGGAGCAAGTGCCTTTAATGCACTGAGAGAGTCAGAGTAGATAACAGAATACTGGATAGAGTTTTCTATAATGAATTCAACAGCTAAACTTAAAGCATATAATTCTGCAGTAAAGATTGAGGCTCTGGCATCAAGACGCCTAACAACCTTCCATGTCTCGCTTATAACAGCACAACCAACAACAGAATCGCTCTTAGTACCATCTGTGAAGAAGCTCCTACAGTCGCTGTACGTATAAGCAACCTGAGAAAACTCCTGCTGCAGGGCAGTCACAGGAGTTTGCCGCTTATTATATTTGATCAGAGTAAAATTGATTATGGGTGCTACACTCTCCCAAGGAGCTACTGCCAGTGGAAGTTGGGCAACTAGGCTGAAACTGTCAAGGTTGTACGCCTGCGAATATGCTTTAATTCTCTGCGTAAAAGGGGGTACGACAGATGGCTTGTTCTGGAATGTGGTTTCATAGCGAGAATCCTGAATTGCTTCCTGGATCGGATGAGAAGGGATAGAGCGAATTCTTAATACATACTGGAACCCTAAATAAAATCGTCTTTTTTCAATTGAATATTCATTACTCTCAGCATACAGGCTAGGTATAGGGGACGTCCGAAAAGCACCAGTGGAAAGCCTCAGGCCTTGATGGTGGATCGGGTCCAACACCTGTAGGGTAGATTGACGTGCGGATCCATACACTATGCATCCATAATCTAATTTTGAACGAACCAAACAGCGATAGAGACGAAGGAGGCACTCCCGATCGCTACCCCAAGACTTGTGTGAAAGCACCTTTAGGAGGTTCATTGACCTTGAGCACTTCTGTTTCAGGTAAAGTACATGACTGCGGAAATTCAACTTTTTATCAAATATCACTCCTAGAAACTTGTGTTCATTACGAACAGGAATTGCCTGCCCCCTTAAGGTCAGACTAGGCTCTAGGATCATGCCCCTACGTAATGAAAAGTTGACACACACTGACTTCTCTGGTGAAACACTGAACCCATTGGCATCAGTCCACCTCATCAGACTATTAATTCCCAGCTGTAGTTGTCTCTCGCAGACTGAAATGTTACACGAACAGCAAGAGATCTGCAAGTCGTCCACGTAAAGAGAATAGAAACGTGATTGTGGGATAGACTTTGCAATAGAGTTCATTTTTATTAAAAATAGTGTTACGCTAAGGACACCACCTTGTGGAACTCCATTCTCTTGGACAAAACTATGACAGAAGGTTGTACCAAGCTTGACATGAAAGTATCTGTCTTCCAAGAAGATTTTGATAAGTGAGAGCATGCGGCCACGAATTTCAGACGAGACAAGATCGTTCAAGATTCCATACCTGCATGTTGTGTCGTAAGCCTTCTCTATATCGAAAAAGACAGAAACACAATGCTGTCTATTAACAAAAGCCTCACGAATAGTTTTCTCGACTCTGAATAGGTGATCCACCGTTTATCTGTGGGCACGAAAACCGCACTGAAACTTATCGAGGAGATTATTTTCCTCTAGAAAATGGACCAATCTTGAGTTGACCATCCGTTCAAAGGTTTTCCCCAAGGAACTGGTGAGGGCGATGGGCCGGTAACTTGAGGGTAATGATGGATCTTTTCCTTGATGAGGAGCGGGATAACCTCGGCTCTTTTCCAGGAGTCTGGGAAGACACTTTCTCGCCAGATTTGGTTAAAAAGGTTTAAAAGCGCTTGCAGGGTATTAGAATGCAAATGCTTGAGCATACAGGAATGAATCCGGTCTGGTCCTGGGGAGGTATTTTTACTTTTATTTAAAGCTGCCTGTAACTCTCGAAAAGTGAATGGTCTATTATAGGGTTCTCGTAGTCCTCCAGAGGTATTTATTATCTTCTTCTCTATAACACTTTTATGCTTCAAAAATGCAGCCGAGTAATGCGATGAACCCGATACCGATGCAAAGTGCTCTCCTAGAATATTGGCCTGCTGCTCAAGACTAGGCAGTACACCACCTGGCAGAACAAAAAGCGGTATAGAGAAGGCTCGATAATTCCAATTAATCTTATGGACTTTTTCCCAGACAACTTTTACACTGGTGTGACTATTAATGCAGGAGGTGTATTTCTTCCATGTCGTCTTTTTGGATTGACGACGAACATATCGAGCCTTCGCCCGAGCCTGTTTAAAGGCTAAGACATTTGAAGGCGTCGGATACCGGCGTAGCACATCCCATGAGCAATTTTGTTTTTTCCGAGTCTCGCTGCACTCCTTAGTCCACCAAGGTTTTGGCTTAACAGGAAGACGTGTAGAAGTCTGCGGAATAGCTTTATGAGCTGCCTCAACTATAGACGCAGTAAGGAATTGGCAGGCATCATTCACATCTAGGCTAACTAAGGTTTCAGGGTTAACCTTAGATGAACTTTCAAACATGGCCCAGTCTGCCTGGTCTACTTTCCAGCGTGGCGAACGTGTCGTGAGAGAGGATGAAGGAGCAGTGCACTTTAAAAAAATGGGAAAATGGTCGCTACCATATGGGTTAGGATTCACATGCCATGAAAAGTTAGGAAAAAGTGTGGCAGTCCCAACGGAAAGATCAATGCATGATGAAGAAAGGTATTGACAGCTAAAAAAGGTAGGCTCACCAGTATTAAAAAGACAAAGTGTTCGCGAGAATAAGACAGTCTCAATAATTTTCCCTCGGATGTCACGACGTGTGCTCCCCCATAGAGGGTTGTGACAATTAAAATCGCCCATCAAAAGGAATGGCTCAGGAAGCTGGTCTAAAAACAAATTAAAATCTGAGATTTCAAAGGAAAGGATGGTGGTAAATACAAAGAGCACACTGTCAGAGCTTTGTGAAGCATAAACCGTACAGCCACTGCTTCCAGTGAGGTTGACAGTGGAACCTGTACACAGGGCACTTCTCTCGGGAGAACCACCGCAACTCCTCCAGAAGAACTGACTGAGCACCGACGATCCTTCCGGAATACCTGGTACCGTCTGAGGAAGTTGGTATGGCTGGGGTTTAAATGAGTCTCCTGCAAGTAAAGTACACGTGGCTTGTGCTCCTCCAGGAAAAACTCCACATCATCCAGGTTACTTAGGAGCCCTCGACAGTTCCACCGCATTAGCACTGAAACCATTATAAATATATAAAATTACGAGCACACGGGTGAAGAGTGAAAGAAATAAAATGTAATTACTTCGGAGGGATCACAGGTTTTTTAGTTTGTTGTTTGGACTTCGGATATTGCCACTCCATCTCCTCCTGGTCAGACCCAGGGGTAGATGGGGAGGTGGACGGGGCAGGAGCACCGCTCTCCTGAGCTCCGCAAGCAGGCTTGCTTGCCGGCTTGGGAGGGTCGTAGCAGCGAGATCATAACCCGCGGCCACGACCAGAACCTAACGGGAGGGTGGCAGATGTACTGGGGAGAGATTCAACCCCGTCCATCTGCTCCGCCTTCTTTTGTGTTGCAGAAGCTGCATGAGGACCATGCAGCCCCTTGGTTGCTGGCGGTCTCTCCAGGGAGTGAGGCCGAGAGCCTCGCTTTTTCTCCCTGGTAGGAGACCGTGCGGACTGTACAGGCGCAGCATGCGCTGGCCTGTCTTGGGACGTGGGAGCACCTGGCGAACCCTCTCCGCGAAGGGAGGAAGCCCGCTGCCCCTGGGTAGGCTTTGGGGTCCTGAGGGCCGCAGCCAGGTCTTCGAGCAAGACCTGGGTTGCCCTCGACTCCATACGTGGCGCAGGACCCCGGCGCGCCACGTCGGCTTACGAGCCTTGTGCATGAAACGACCAGCGTTTCTTGGCCTCAAGGTATGTAATATTTTCTTTAGCCTTCAAACTCAAGATCTCTTTCTCCTGCTTCCACAGGGGACAAACACGGGAGTACGCTGCATGGGTGCCCTTGCAGTTGGAGCAGCACACAGTGTTTTCACTGATGTCTGCGACATGTTCGTTGCTGCCACACTTGGCGCAGATCTCTCTTCCACGGCAGCTCCTAGACCCATGCCCGAACCTTTGGCACCTGAAACACCTCTGGGGGTTTGGCACATAAGGACGGACACGGCAGTTCAGATAGCCTGCCTTCACTGTTGCTGGGAGAATATGCCGTTCAAAAGAAAGAATAAGATGTCTTGAGGGTATCTCCTGACCCTCGCGGCGAAGTATAATCCGCTTTACTGCAGTAACACCTCAGTTTTGTAGGCCTTCAAGGATCTCATCCTCGCTTACACCTAGGAGGTCTTCTTCAGAGATGACACCACGCACAGTGTTTAACGTCCTGTGCGGCGTTACGTGACGGAGGTATCGACGATGCTTTTCATCTTTTGAATGGCCACACTTTGCGCTCGTGTGGTGACCTCTACAAGAAGGTCCCCAGAATGCAGCTTTTTTGCTTGGTAGGAGTGTCCGATCAAGTGTTCAAGAACTTTGGCAACAACGAACGGAGACAGCTTGGGGACAGGGCGTTGATCGTCTTCAGAATGAACTACAAAAAACTTGACAAAGTGTTCTACTTCTAGTGCTTTGACAATGACTTGGTCCGGGCAATGCCGTTTGGACGGCTGCCTGGAACCGGGTTTAGACAGAGAGGGAGCCATAGGAGGCAGAAAGTATTCGGAATCCGCGGTGCACCACCCACCACCGAGCCCAACAAGGGGTTAGGTAACGTACCATAACAAGAAGGGCTTGGCTGGAGACGTTACGCTAACAGTGCTGCCGGGAAACTATAACCAAGTGTGGATCTGGACGAGGGTATCTGTCACCACCCAAGGTTAGCCCTTGCCGCCAAAGAAGGTGAAATAAGAAGGAAGAGGAGAAGAAGAAGAAAGGAATAGAAAGGAGAGGTGGAGAAAGGCGACTGACTGAATCATCCTGGACGGGCCAAGCCAGGACACCCGTCTACGAGAAGCAGGGGCCGAAGCGGTGTATTGCCTCGCCCGGGGGGCCCCGAAGGGTCCAAACATACCCGGGGCTCAGCTCAACCACCAGGGTCCCCTTGTCCCCGGACACGGGTTAAAGGGGTACTCCGGCGATTTTTGAGCTACCTCAACTAACTATATTTTCTAACTCCCCGGCCTTTACCCTTTCCGGTATGCTATTTAGTATCGCGAAATTCATAATAGTTATTGCGAAATCGGCAAATGAAAATTATGCAAAAACCAACATTAAAATATACCCGCACTTTTCAGTGCCGTGACGTCAGTGGAGTGCAGGCTTGCCAGTCGAGCGAGCAGTCTAAAAAATAGAATATGCCAATCATTTGTTCCGTGCTGGAGCGCGGGGACTGGAGCGAGCTTCCAAAGCATTCATTTGACACCATGAAACTGCTTCGAATCAGTTGGGAACAAATTCTACAGTCCAAAGAGTGAACCCCTGCACTTCCACTGACGTCACTTTTTCGTTGTTGCCAGTAGAGACTTTCAGTTTGAAAAACACGGTGAGGACCAAAATTGTAAATTCAATAACTTCGTGAAAAAAAATTGTTTTGGCCTAATATTTGGGATACTATATTGGCGATGTTGTTTGGCGAGTTTAGCAAAATTTCAAGCAAATCGGGGACCATGAAGAAATCGACGGAGTACCCCTTTAAGCCACGCACAGCCAGGCGTGGTTGGGGAAACCCACATAGCTCGGGGTTCGCGGTGGCGCTACTCACCAAGCACTTACCAAGGCAGGTGCCCCCTGCGTGCGGGTAGGGTGGTTCACGTGGCTGGGGTCCGTGGTGGCGCTACTCACCAAGCACCTAACACCTAAGGTGTAGGGGCCCCCTGCGGGGATGAGGAACGTGAGAAAATCGTTGTTTGTTCAATATTGTGGAGATATACGGAGCGACAATAGTTTTTGACATTATAAAGGAACATTGTAGAATAATTTGCGCTGAGTTGAGTGCCAAGTAAGGACGTAATTTTTTTTTTTAAATTGCATGAGCGGCATCATGCAGCAGACGACGCGGCGACGTCACGGTGACGTCACAGCGTTCATATGATCCACTCCGGCCAACCCAAAAAGCCCATCTCCGCTGCGTGAAAAATCGTCTGCTTCAAACGCCATTGCCTTGGAAATTGCCTTCTCAAATTTTTCACACGTGTCCGATATTATTAAAGCTTTGATAAAGTGTTTAGTGCTTTAGTAACTTCACGACAGACTAGTTTTGAAAAGTGTGAACTCGCCGTTTCTTTTATAATCAGCCGTGTTGCGTCGATCTCCATGTATTCTCCCATAGGGCGGTCCGCCTCCTGGAACCCTGAGTACCACGTGACTCGCGCCGAGCTGCTCTGTCGGCCATGTTGTCGGTAAAACACGCGGATCAAAGGATTGCCCTACTCTGCTCCGTAGGAGCTACATAATGCTCTAGGAGAAACCGCTCCTAGGGAATCCGTTCGCGTGGTGGTGATGATGACGATAATCATGTCATATAAAGTGGAGTGCAACTTCCTATACCGCACATGGAACGCGAATTAGAAAACCCTGGCTGTGTTCCAAAATTTACTCGATCCGACTCCGGAGTAAAGGTTTCGTACCGTGGCGTTCCAAAACTTACTCAAGCTTACGCGATGACGTCAGAACTCGCGTTTCAGAAGCGGGTTGTTTACTCTGGAGTAATTACTCACGTTACCCTCCTCGATCGGGGGGTAACGTCGGATCAAATCGAGTAAATACGTCACGTGATCTGTTCGTCGTCTTCTTTCTGCGCCGACAGCCGTCAGAGCTCGCTTGTTCCGTTGGCTTTGGTGGCGGACGTTCGAAATGACAAAGAATGAGGGGCAGGATGTGTGGTTATTGCGATTTGTTGTTTTCAACTCTCGAATTGACAGCATTACATCCAGACCGTGCACCTTTCCCGGGAAGGTATACTTGTTGTTATCAGAGTGCGAGCGTAAACAGGAGCTTCTCCGCATTCTCGTCCTCGGCGTTGGAGGGAATGCCGTATTCTCACGTTCAAGGCTGAAACTGTTTGAACGCAGTAAATGATAAGGTAGTATTTTTGTTTCCTCCAGAGTGTTCGTAATGAGAGGATGACGCTTGTAAAGCAGTAAAGGCTTCAAAGATTTTATTGTAATTATATTCGCGTCAAAGCGAACGTAAGTTTCAAATCATTCTTTAGAAAGCATCCCTGCGCTGTACCACTACAACTTTGTGGAATCAATTTCTGCAAAAAGATAATCGGTGCAAACTGCAATGCGTGGAATATATGCGTTTAGGGCGATTGCGCTGATTAATAAAAACACATTTTTTGATATCTAACTGTACGGAGTAAGTAATTTTTATCTCAATATACAGCTCAAAAGGAAGGTGAGTAAAATGAGTTGGTTGATCCACCTTAAAAAACACCGCGTCGTCACGAATATTATCGTCTCTTCGTGTGCTTTCTTCATGATCAAAAGGATCGTCTGCTTTTTTATGCCATCGCTGCTGTGTTTTCTTTTTGTCGTAGCCCAAGACGAAGCCAATCCGCATAGTATCCAGGGCACCTGTGCATTTTATTGCATTATAATTATCCCGGCCGTTCCAAAATCGAGTCGCGGATCCGTTACTCACGATGTCACGTGGTATTACCCGCTGACGTAGGAGGCAGGTTACTCGGGTAAGATTTGGAACATAGCCCCTGGGAGACCTAAGCGCCGTTTGAATCCCCTGGGCCCCCTGGGCCCGTTTGCTCGAGGAGCTAACCGCGGTTAGCGTTAGCCAAAGTCCCTAGTAGGTACCAAAAGTACCTAGTTGTACCTACGTTGTACTGGTTGTACCCACTGATCTCTATGTCTATTTGCTGGTATTGTATTGTATTGTATTGTATTCTGCGGCGCAATCTCTTTGAAACGAGAGTCGAAGTTAGACACGCCAAAAAAGTTTTAAAAAAGAAAAAAGGAAAAAAAGGGGAAGAGGAGGGGGGAGGTCGTCACGGCCCATCATCTGTCGTCGATGACCCCTGGTGGGCGGAGGGTAAAAGCTACACGATCACGGTGGTCCAATCGGTACGCGCTGACTTCATCCCAGACAACACACAATATCCCCGGGATGTCCCGAAAAGCTCCTGGCACGGCAGTGTAGAAACCTGCTGTCCTTCGGATATCCCCGGGACATCCCGCTCTGGATGATCCTGAAATTGACCTACTGGGATGTTCCCTGGATATCCCTCATGGGAGGAACAGCGGAGGATCCCAAAATCTATCCACTGGGACATCCCAGGGATAGCCTTCTCCGGACAATCCTTAAAAACTTTAAAATAGAAAAAAAAGGCTCCCCAGAAAATATCATCTGGGGCAGAATTCCTCTATCTTGACTTTTAAATCTCGCTGCAGCTGAGTCAGAAAAGCGGACGACGAGTGCCTTAAAGGGACACTGAACCTAAATTAGGACAGGCATGTCTCAAAACTAATGTTCATCGAAAGAAAAAAAATGTTTGGCCCATTAATTATCCTACAATGCCAATTTTTTTATTTGCGGGCGAAACCGAAACTGTACCCCTCTGGGGCCAGTGGGATGATGATGATAGCTGGCCCCAGAGGGGTACAGTTTCGGTTTCGCCTGCACATCGAAAAATTCGCATTATAACATAAATAAATGGCAAAAATTATTTTTCTTTCGACGAACATTAGTTTCGAGACATGCCTGTCCTAATTAGGTATTAAAAAAATTGGGGTTCAGTGTCCCTTAAATTTAAGCTGTGGACGGACCAGAAAAGAAGATACGGTTATAATTTTTTTTTTTAAATACCCCCTTCCCCTTTTTTTCTTTTTCTTTTTTTGTAATTGAAGATTTTTTTTTAGCTTTGAGCAGATCTTTTACAAAACGAAGAAAAAATAAACTGAACAACCTTCGATAGCCAGAACAATCCGATACATATATTATAGAAATCCACATTCCAAATCGATCCAGAGTCACCCGCCTTTTTTTTCTGGCGCGCGTTTGTCAGTTGCCGTTAGTTGTCACGCTCGTCACGCTTTGTTGGCACATCTTGCACGAAAAGTTTTATCTTTTTAGTAATTTATTTCGTATTTATAGTTTTTGCTAAGTTTAGCACTAGTTTTCGGTGCATCCTACTCAGTGTGTGACGTCTCCGACGCCTGTTAGTCCTCACATGAGCGGCGCCATGGAAATCCACGGTAACCCTTCGTTTTGGATGGTTCTTTTGTGCTGTGCAGTTTTCATTTAAATCTATGTAGTGTACTGCAGCCTTAGCAGTACTTTTCTCACAATCATTGTACGCGGAATTTGAATAGGGCGGTACTCATCTAGGTTGTTGTCTAATTTTGTTTTCTATCTCCGGGACTCGTGAGGTGTTGGTTTTAAGATGCAGAAGCGTCCAAAATCTACGTTCTACAGACGCGTTACCAAGGCAGCTCGCCTAGACTTAGATAGCATCTTGTTGGACGATGCGGGCGGGGACGAAAGGCAAAGCGAAGCGACACGAGGTGATCGGCAAGCGTATCAGCCACCGAGTGACTCCTCCCCGGAGCGGGACCGCTCGTCGGATGAATGCGCCAGTTCGGCGACACCGATACCAGATATTGCTCCCGGTCGTCAAGAATATCAGACTGTGAGCCACGACGGCTCGGACAATTCCGACTGTGATGCCTCTAGGGGCGAAGGTGCCAGCGCGCCGATCGAGGAACAAATCAGGGCATGGTTTATCGAAAAAGCTGTTTCTCATAGCGCTCTAACTGGCCTGCTCAAAATCTTGCGCACACATCCTTGTTTTGTTTCCATTCCCGGGAGTGCGAGGTCATTACTTCAAACACCAAGAAACTCGCATGTAGAGGTCATGGGGGCAGGGAAGTACTGCCAGTTTGGCTTGAAGGAAGGCCTGGAAGATACCTTAAAGCATCTGCACGTCGTACCAGACAGCATCGGAATCAATATTAACATTGATGGCCTGCCCCTCACAAAAAGTACGCGCGACCAGTTCTGGCCCATCCTGTGCCAGGTCACAAACTGTGGGGAATGTGATGTCTTTCCAATTGGCGTCTATTATAGAAAGTCAAAAGCAGTGTGTTCAGAGGCTTTTCTTCGGCCTGCTGTGTTGGACATCAACGACGTGCTAAGGGTAGGTGTTGTCCTGAAAGGAAGACACATAAGGGTGAAACTTGCGGCAGTGGTTTGTGAAGCTCCTGCGAAGTCTTAATGTCCTTGGGATCAACGGCCACAGTGGCTATTTCAGCTGCACACGGTGTGAAACAGTAGGGGAGTTCATTAACGGCAGAATGTGCTTTCCACAGCTTGATGCGAAGCTCAGAACAAATCAGAGTTTTCGGGGTTGTGCCCAAGAGGAGCACCATGTAAAGGGAACAGAGCTGAAAGAGCTGCCCATTGATTTGGTCATGCAAGTCCCCCTGGACTTCATGCATCTTGTGTGCCTTGGTGTCGTCCACAAGCTGCTGAGATTATGGCTTAAGGGCAACAGCAGGTCTCGCCTGGGCACTGCGGTGCGAGACGCCATATCTTTGGCTAACCTTGAAATTCAGCGCCATATCTGCTCAGACTTCGCTCGAAAGCCCAGGATTCCCGCAGATTTGGATCGCTGGAAGGCGGTTGAATTTCGACTACTTGTGCTGTATATAGGCCCAGTTGTGCTTCATGGAAAGGTTCCTGAACCATTCTTTTTCAACTTCATGGTTCTTCACACAGCTGTCACAGTTCTCTGCAGTCCTAGGTACTGCCATGAGTTTGTGGACTATGCTGAGCAGTTGTTAGTCCATTTTGTCAAAACGTACATCAAACTGTATGGAAAAGATGGAGTTTCCCACAACGTTCGTAACCTCATTCACTTGGCGAATGATGTGCGAGCTCATGGGCCACTACATTCATTTAGCACATTTCCGTTTGAAAACTTCATGGGATCGCTGAAAGCTCAACTGAGGAAGCCAGAGAGGCCGTTGGAGCAGCTCTACAACCGTGTCATGGAGCGCCGAAGTGTGTCAACACTGAAGGATTTGAACAATGAAAGGCGCTTCTTCCTCAAACATGGTGATGGGCCACTGCCTCTTGACTGCACTGATCCTCAGTATAAAGCTGTAAATCTTCCCCACAAGTTCTGCATGAGGACACGGATGAATGACAACACTTGTATGCTGGCTGATGGTAGCATAATTAGTGTTCAGAACTTCGCTTTCTGTTCTGCGTCTGGCGAGGCACGAGTGATCGGCAAGCAGTTCCGAGAAATATCAGACTTGTACACTTACCCTTGTCCTTCCTCGATGCTCGGCATAGTTCTTGCCACTAACCTCTCTAGCACTAGCTCTTGGCCACTCTCCAGCGTTGTCCAGAAATGTTTGCGGGTACCTTTCAAAGGGAAACAAGCAGTTTTTCCTTTAGTCCATCTGCATTAGTCTTGTCCTCTTTCTCGCTTTTCTTGTACGTAGACAAAGTTGTGTCCATCAGCTGACTATGATCTTTCTTTTTTCAACTAGATGACGAAAAATTTGGTATAGCTCATTTTCTTGTGGATGACTCGGTGGCGGTTGTTCACGCAAACTGGGTGGAGGGCACTTTTTTGTTTTTGGCCGGATGAGACAAACGGCAAAACGCTTCAAGCAATGACTGTGGAAAGCAGACTGCCGGAGCAAAACTGGAAAAGACTCCAGTTTGTTTCTTTCGGATGGTATGGTAAGTTAAGTGGTCTGGTCAATCTAAATTTATCAATTTTTTTATATCGAGCATTGATTATTACAGGCCCATACGAAAAAGCAAGGCAGAAGCTTGGCATTGCTGAAGGGGCATCTGACTTGTGTAGTGACCGGGAATTAGGACGTGGAAAGAGGAAAAAAATTAGGAGGCTATCGTCTAGCGATTCTGAAACCGAGAAAGAAGAGAATTACGTTCCTCCGAAACCGCCAACTCTGCCCCACATCGTAACAGGACCGGGGCAAGGAAATAAAAGTAAGTGATTTGCCAAATTTGTGAATAGCCTTACAGCACATTAAGGTTGCACAATGAATTTCTTGAGCAGCCTTTTCATTAACAGTGACGCTAATAAACCAGTACTTCTTCGAACCAGTGCTTTTAATTTAAATCTGATTTTGTTGCAATTTTAGTCATCATTTACGTTATTACATTTCTAACACTGTCTGTTCACATTTTTATCTAGGGGGCCGACCAGCTTTTAAAAAAGACCAATCACCTCGGAGGTATTCAAGATCACGCAAGTGGCTCAGACAATTGGCGCATGGTAACTAAATGCACTCTTGTTCTGCTCACTTGCCTTGTGTGATACGTTTGGACATTTAAAATTGCTTATGTGCTTGTAGTAGCATGTGCGCCTTTTATTTTTTTATGCAGGCAGCTGTCTAGTCTCATGGGGAGGCAAGTCCTCATAGAAAGGGCAATCCGAATCATCTGAGGGGTCAAGTCAAAGGGTGCATGGTAATTAAAATGTCGTTTTTCTGCTATTCTACCCAACATGATATCTTGGGGCTGTGTCTAAAACTTTTTATTGCGTGGTTGCATTGAGCCCCCGGATCTAAAATGCAATGCTCGTGAAATGAAAATACCACTTGATTGGTAGGTGGTCTGTCAAATATTTTATTTTATAATTTCGCAAGTGTCCTTTTCTGCTTACGTTCGCTGCATGTAATCTGAGGCATTCCATAAAATGGGCCTATTCTTTTTTTTTTGCAGGCAGCCGTCCTGCTTCACAAGTGATTGAGTGCTCGCGCAGCAGGCAGTCGAGATCGCCCAAGTGGTCCAGCCAACGGGAACATGGTAACTTAGACCTTTTAATTTTAGGCAATAGAGTTGTTCCACGGCACCTATCTAGTATTACGGCTGTAGAAAGAAGCATTGTATGCTGTTTCCTAAGTGCAAACGTCCTGTGCAATGTTACGGTTATATGAAAAAAGTTGCAATACACATACAGACTTGATCAGGGGGCACCCTATGCAGTGTTTGAACATCTTTCCACACCGTTGTAGTGCATTGGAAGAACCCTTTTCAGGCATCCATTCTATTTCCTGTGAAAGTGAGCCAGTTCTACGGAGGTGTGCACGCTCCCCTGAACACTCAAGACAGCAGGCACATGATAGTTACCTGTTTCTTATCTTTGTGCTGATATATTTGGAACATGTCGAAGGGCTTTTTTTTCAGAGAGGGTACCAAAGAGCGTTAAAACCTTTTAAGCCGGGGTCCCATTGCTTATACATTATGCTCAACACAGTCCGCAAGCAAGGTCGGAGTTGCAGTCATCTCTTCCATGACTGTCCTGTCACACCGCACATGCAAATTGTCTTCAAACATGCTCGACGCGCACATAAAGTCTGTGCGGTGAGACAGGACCGTCGTACAGGTGAATGAGCCTCATACCCTGTCTGCAGACTACTTTATTAAAAATTAATTTGCTTAGTGTAACTGGCTGCTGCTCTACCCATTTAGGGGGCGAGCCCTCACGCCGGATGTCCACACCTCGGACCCTCTCACCACGGAGCTTCTCACCACGGAGCCTTTCACCACGGAGCTTCTCTCCACGGAGGACCTCGCCACGGAGGACCTCGCCACGGAGGACCTCGCCACGGAGGACCTCGCCACGGCCATGGAGGCCTTCACCAAGTTCGCGCAAGGATGTCAGCCAGTCTGTATTTGGTAATTGAATGTACAATGTCATTTCGCTAGTGTAATATTTGTAATACATTAGTGATGTATTGAAGTGCACTTGCAGTCCACTTGGACAGAGCATATGGTCACATTTTCTTTCCGTGGCCAAAAGACCAAATGCCACGTTGCACGAACCTCGTCTGTGCTCCTATTTGACATTAAAATGGTGAAAGAGGGTAAGTGAAAGGGAAAAGGTTGATTGCCGACCAGAACATGTTTTTGTTTTGCTCAGGTCTTCACTATTTTGGTGGCTGGCAAGATGGAGTGCATGCTACTGATATTACATTGTCATTTTGTTCAGGTTACAGTTCAAGAGTAGTCAGATTTGTTAAGCCTCGAGTAATTATCTTGCAAACTCTGGAGAAAGTATTTTGGTTTGCAAATGTCTCAAGATATCTTCCAAGTAAATGTGCCACTGAACGTGCACTGCACTCACTCATACAGTTTTTTCTTTTTTCTTTATTTGGGGGGATGGCGAGAGGGGGGGGGGGGGCAAAGCAGAGGCGGTGCTCTGACCCATCTGGATGCATTGCAGCATAGGTGCTTTAGCTTTGTGGCATTCTTTAGTATTGATTCGAAATCTGCTTATGCTCTTATGCAGGACATCACCCTCTTGACAAACGGCAACATGAGGATCAACCCCTTCCGATGGCATCAACTTCCAGCCAGCAAAACAAAGGTAATAATACACTTTTCTTTATATAAGACTCCAAAATGTTCTTGTTTTAGTGTGCGCCTATGTAT
Organism: Ixodes persulcatus; assembly: GCA_013358835.2. NCBI lineage: Eukaryota > Metazoa > Arthropoda > Arachnida > Ixodida > Ixodidae > Ixodes > Ixodes persulcatus. The sequence continues at coordinate 21,767 of JABSTQ010007190.1, forward strand.
TATAAAGGCCAGCCTAGATAAAACATTTGTCTGCATTCATTCCAGGCTTCATGATGCAAGTGCTGAAGCTCCTGCACGGGGTGAAGCGAAGCCAGCAACAACTGTATGAACAGCTAGCGTTGTTCATCGAAGGGCAGCGCCGTGCGGAGGGGTTTGCGACTGAGCCTGTTGGCCTTCCTCGCATAAAATCCACCGAAGAATTGATGGCCTTCGAGAAGGAGCTGGAAAGCTCCATGAAAAAGCGAATTCAGCTGGTAAGAACATCTCTCAAAATCATTTTGCTCACATACTATTGTAAGACGTGAGACAACTTTCCTGCGGGTGTGCACAGATTTCAGAGTAATATTCATGTACATGGCTTATTAGACTAACATTTAAAATTTTTAATCCAGTGGTGCATTAAAGTATGCTATGGCTATTAAAAAAATGGCTGAGCAGAAAGTCAGCCATATTCCCCAACCTGACGACTCACTTTTGTGTTAGAGAAACATAAGTATTTGAGTGGTTTCCACAAAGGAAGAAGGCTCATGATCACATTAAGAGTATGGTAGACCTTCCTTAATTTAACTTCAATGTGACTGCGAAATTAGCTTGAATAATCCAAAGGCTAAAACAAACGCGGTAAAGGGCATGTATGTGTGCCCCAAAACTTTTCAACACAATCAAATCGGCTGAGAAGTTGCATTAACTTTGCGCGAACTACTGAAAGTTTATTGTACAATTAATACACTAAATACTATGCGATAACTATTACCCAGAATATAGCACTTAATAGTGCGTAAGAATAAATGTTCCGCAGTGAGATTTGGTTCTAGAAAAAATGTGTTCTTGGTATTTTTCTGTAATTCAATAACGAGGTATTATAGCTAATATTTTTTTATTCATTTTGTCTCGCTATTTGTGGTGCATATGGAAGGTATTGCACTTGGAAAAATTATCCAGTCCTGGCTATCACCTGTGCGCAAATGAAAGCACACTTGTTAAGTGTCATATAAGGCGTCTGCATATGAGGAAACCATTTTGAGACAAAGTAAGTGCTCATGCTCTTGGTGTGAAGCCTATTTGTTGGTGCTTCTATGCTCGTACCTTGCCTTGCATGAGCATAGAAGATTGCTTTTGAAATTAATGTGTACTCATATCTTCAAGTCAATTGCCCATATTGTCCTAACAAGTTCTTTCAGTTTTTAATTGGTTCTCAAAATCGACAAGCCAAGTTTAAGCTGACGTCTGGTATCTCTGATGGTGCTTTCTTTCAGAAGAAGTACATGCAAACAATCGGGGGTGATACCCCCAAAGAGAACACTAGCCGTATTCTCCGCAAGATGCTGTGTCACGAGGTGGGGGCGGCTTTTACGTGGTATGGCACCGAGAACAAGAGGGCGTTCTCCACACTACAGTTCTGTCAGGTGATGTGCGGTATGTATTGGAGCGAGAAATTTTTGATGAAACTCCACAACATACGTTTATGTTAAAGCGGCCTTATGGCAGAAATATTTATAAAACATCATACTACTTGTGACAGGAAACTTCCATAGGCTGCCTACATGCACTAAGACAGTTTTTACGGTTGTAGCTACACATAAATGTTTGTTTAACGTTCTCACAATTGTAAAGTTCTTGTTCAAAGTAGCAAATTGCCAGTGATCTAATTGGCGTGGTTTCTGTGCGCTTTCTTTTTATATTTGTGATTAAACACTTGTACTCGTACATCCAAGACATTAGTTTTTAGTGAGAAACGAAGTAGAGAGGGTAAGAAAGCGAGAGACATATAGCTTCAGAGAATGTATAGCTTCAACGAATCCTATTGACTAGCTCAAATTTTATATTTTTGCGGCATTGCTTTCTGATGTGCTGAGTAATTAAAAGACTTGTATAGAAATCAGTTATATGTTTTCCTCGCATATCACAAGCATCTATCGGACTTTGTGAACACACATGCATACAGATTTGAGAAAGTGCTTTTTATGGTGGCCTTTCCAATCCTTGTTTACCTTGCAGCTTGCCTTACTGACACCGAACAAAGCGAAGCGACCCTTAAGGATGTCGAAAATACGACACGGTCGTGGTTGCGCCACTCCAAGGAGAGAATTGAGAAAGGGTGCATTGTGTAAGCCTATTTGTTATTGCTCAATTCATTGTGGCTTAAAAGTTGTGAAATTATTTATGTCTGGCTGGAAATGTTACAATGATTTTGTACTTCCTTATCTCTTCTGTTTTTCTTTCATGTTCTTATCACCATTGCTCTGCCAATGTCAAAAACAATTGTTCTGTATGCGATTCGAATAATTGAGCAAACAGTTCCACCTCACAAAAATAGTATTCCATTTTTTAAGCAAGAAGCCAAAACATGACAGTATCTCGGTGCTACCTAAATGGTTTTTTTGCTGCTGCTGTACAACATGTACACGTTGGCTGGAAAAAAATGGAGATGCACAACCGGAGTTAAAGTACCAGCATTGTGACACTCCACCGGAGTTGCCGGGAGTCACTCTTCCTGGTGGCGTGGGGAGTGATTCTGCGTAGTCCTCAAATTTTATATGGAGGAACTCGTTTGTTCTCCATTAATTGTCACAAAAAATCACCTTTCGAAGATTCCGCTGCTCTTCATTAAAAATATTGTCACGGGTGGTGACCAAAAGAACAATAAATAAACAGGAAGAAAGAAACGTTTAATGTGGCGAACTTGTGCCAAAAATGAAAGGGTACAGAAAATAATAACAGAGCGTCGCGGGCGTCGCTTCGCTGCTCTTCATTAAAATATGTTGCCTTAGCGGCAGACAACTTTGTAAATATTTGGTATGTTGTGTAAGAAAAGTAAGGGCATACCTGACGAACCAATTCTTGTTTGGTGGTTTTTGTGCAGAAATGAGTCGGATTTCCAGACCCGCAAATATTTTTCCTTGTAGTTAAACCCTTGGAATTCTGTTTCTGTAAAAATGCTCTGCTGGTAACCCTTTAGGGCAAGCTAAATTGATGTAATTCTGCTAATTTGTTTCCTTGTCTTTTTGGGGAACCACAGATCCACACGATATTTGAAAACAAAGGCTTCAAGACAAGCAAGAAGTTTGTTTTCACAAGTGCACTGCTTCATGTAAAAGCAAAATTTACCCAATAAACCGTACAGCAATTTCACAAGGTGCCGCGTGCTGAGATCCTTGCCCAATTTTATGAAAGGGTTGTCACGTAAGTGGGGAGCACTTTGTGGTCTGGCATAATGCAGGTGTCATTTCTCCTTATATATCAGTACTTATTTGTATATTTATTATTGGCTATGTAAGGCCTAAAGAACTATTGCCACCATGTAGCGCTAAGTTTCAGCGGTTGCAAATTTTCTTGCTTCCTGTCGGAACTGCAGTTGCAGTCCTAAATAAGCAAGAGACTGCCCCAGTAGCAAAACATTTCCCATGCAGTCATGGACAACTAAGCTTGTAATGAAAACTAGCGATTATTGCGGTCTGTAAAGTTCGTACAAATAAAATCTTATGTGTCTGCTCGAAAATGGCGCATCACTTGCCTCACAATGGAACACAAAATGTTTGCTACCGGTGCAGATGGCCTGTAACACACTTCAGCGTTTTTAAGCAAAGTACTATGTTTCACCTTGTTTTGATCTGCAGTAGAAGGCAAGTAGGGGCCTCCACAGCCAATCAAATGCCAGTTTAGAGGTGGCATTGCGCACATGCCCAAAGAGTGAGGCGACATCATTTCGGAACTTGTGCTTGTCTGTGGAGGATGAGCTGTGGTTCAACATACACTCTAACAAATGTCCGTGGGTCATCTTTCCCGCAGAATATTGTGAGAGCCAATCACTGCGCACAAAAAAGCGAGCTCAGCAAATGGCAACGCTCATAATATGCTTAGACGCAAAAGTGAAGCCTGAGGTGGGACACTGAGCACGACGTTCCATCGTGCTCAGTGTCCCGCCTCGGGCTTAACGTTTGCGTCTAAGCATATTATCAGCGTTGCCATCTGCTGAGCTCGCTTTTTTGTGTGCAGTGATTCGCTCTCACAGTGCTCTGTGTGGAAGCTGACGCACGGGCATTTTTAAGCAGATCCAGGTGTCCGACACAGATCCCACCGCTGTCCCTTGTGGGACGTGGCATCCCAAAATTGTCCCCGCGGGACTGCCCTGGGATGTCCCTGGGAACCCTTTTGGACTACGCAGGGAGCTTGCAGATTCTCATTCGGGACCTAAAAAGGCAAAATGTGGGATGTCCCAGGGATGCCTCGTTTATCCCAAAGGGGACTTCCGTGGGACATCCTGGGGATGTTCTGTGTTGTCTGGGTTGGTGCGCAAATCACCGTCGCACTTTCCACCACGCCTCCAGTCTTTGCCTAGAACAGGCCACGTGGTCATGTTCATTCGTGAAGCTGAGTGCCTGCTCGATGCGGGAATCCCCGATGGGCGCTGGCAAGAGCCTCTGGCACGTGAGCAGCAAATGCTCGGTGGTCTCTTCGTCTTCTCCACAGGCGCTGCATGTCATGTCCGTCACGTTACTATCAAACTTTCGACGGTACTGTCTGGTGCGCAGGGCACCGCCGCGGGCCTCGATGAGTAGGCGACTTCCCAGCGTGTTCCTGCAGAACGTTACTGGAGCAATCTCGGTCTTGAAAGATCCATACAAATGTATGCTATTATGCTGTTGCATTACCAATGTCCAGCGCTCCCTTTCGACAGCCTTTATCTGTGTTCGCACTTTACGCACCCAATCTTTTTCAGCTTGAGGCTCATCACTCATGCAAAAGGCTCCAAACTTTGTGCCGAGGCGGGTGACACAATTCCTTCACGTCGAATAGATGTTTTGGAGGTGAATGTAGATGAAAAGTCGCCGTGCCCAACGGTCTTCGTCCATATGCTCTATACGTCCATACGAAAAACAATGAAGAAGTCACAGGCCAGACATACCGTTTCATCAGTCTGTGCATTTTACACTGAAATTATTTATTCACGGCCATATTTTGTCAGTTGGATTGTGACTTCGACGGCAGATTTTCATCTACCCTGAAAACAGCCAGGCTCAACAGAACATTTGGTCAGCGCTGGAAGAATCCTTCAAGCTTGGCAGCTGCAACGGAGCTCTAGATGGCCTCTCAGCAACTACCGCTGTTCCAGTACCATGGTGAGCGGCGGCTTTCTTCAGCAGTTGCACGAATCAGCTCGACCTCGCCCTGCGTGTCTTACGGCGTAATTGCTGGAACTCAGTTCTGCCGGCCAGTCGTTCAGTCGTAGCGCAGTTACTCACCATTCTGACCAGTTACCTGCTCTAGTGGCTCGCGTCGATACCTAAAGGAGTGTCTCGACCTCCCGACTACATTTCACACACTTCACCGAATTCCCTTATGCATATGGATTCCCCTACGGTCCGCATGATCGGGTGCACGGCATTTAGCAAGTATATAAACAACGATGGCAGGCAAATGTCGTGTTCGGATTGCAAGTCCAATTACCATCTGGGAAAATCTTGCTCCGGGATTGCTTATAAGACTTTCATCACCATGTGACAAACGAAACGAGAAAAATGGAAGTGCCGTGCTTGTCGTGGGAAGGATGGTCAGGTGGGAGCGTCTGAGCCTGAGTCGTGAAGCTCCTCTGAAGAGATAGGACTGCTCTCTTCACAACTAACAGCTATGAATGAGAAGCTGGAGGAATTTCTCTCTTTGAAGGGCAGCGTCGATTCCCTTATGACACTGTCGGCGAAACTAAACGAACTTTTAGCCCTCACGCCCATTGTCGAGAGTCTAAGGGAGACAGTGAACGGCCTACAACACTCAATGGATTTCAATTTCAATGTTTATTTACCATTTTTTTTACAATGGCGGGGGCTGGGAAAAAAAGCTGTATGGACAGCTTGACGAGTTCCCAGCACCACAAAAGGTTCAGCAGCAGCGGCAATGTGAGTTCACAGAGAGGGTATACATATAAAAGAAAGAAAAGAAAAAAAATATAAAAAAGTTATACAATATTAGCTAATGCAGAGAACAGTGGATTTAAAAACCAAAAACAAGCAACAAGGCATAGTCATAGTCGGCCGACTATGACCGCCTCCTCAAGCTGGCGACCACCAATGAACAGAATGGCAAAGCCCTGCAAATGGAGCATTCTCATTTAAAATCAACAGTGGAGGCGCTGGCGTCCCAGATCCAAGAGATGCGGGACGCCCTAAATGACAACGAGCAGCACAGCCGTCTGCCAAACCTGGAAATGCACGGACTTCCTGTCTCACCTGATGAAGATCTTATGTCATTTGATGAGACTCTATCGAAAAAGCTGAAGATCTCAAACTTTCAAAAATCTGACATTCTTGCTCTTCACCGCTTGCCAGCCAACTATGCAAAAAAAAAAAACGATTCTGATCAGATTCGCGTCTGTCCCCATGAAGGAATCCTGGATGGCAGCGCGGGCTACGCTTCGTTCGCTGGGTGAGGATAGCTCTCTTCCCAAACTGTACTTAGATGAGAACCTGACCCACGCGAACAAGGAGCTGTTTTGGCGGGCAAGACAGAAGGGCAAGGAACAGGGCTATAAGTTCGTCTGGGTAACCAGAGCGAAAATCTACGCAAAGAAGGCGGTGAGTTCTCTACCTGTGAGAATTAACAGTTCGCTAGACCTTGAAAAGATTCTTTAGATGTATGGCAAATTTCGCTCAGGTTTCAAATTTTCATCTCTTCGAAATTTTTTTGGAAACTGTGATGAAACGTTTGACTCTGTAGTGCACGTTAATATTCGGAGTACACGTAAACATTGGGCAGAATTCGAATTTACCTCAAGAGCTATCGCTTTTTCAGTAGATGTTGAGGATTCTAATGTTATTTTTGCTCCTTTTTCTGGTCAGGCGAGAGATAGCCTAGATGCATTTGATAACCTAGTCTCTTCCTCAGCGTTTCTTACACCTTTTCAGGAAGCTGATCTATATTCCATTTTGTCTAGTTTCAAGACCAACAAGTCCCCTGGTATAGACGGAATTCGCCTATCTGACCTCCGCAGAAATATAGGCATTGTGAAAGACGTACTTCTTTTTATAGTAAATGGTTTTATTGAAACGAAGGTTCTTCCCGATGAACTTAAAATACTTATAGTACGTCCTTTGTATAAAGGTGGTACCAGAAACAATATTGCAAGCTATCGTCCGATTTCTCTCTTGCCAATCAACGCTCAGATCCTCGAAAAACATGTGTTTAATATATTGACATCTTTTTTAGAAAAATTTAATATCTTATCTCCTACTCAATTTGGTTTTGTGCAAGGAAAGGGCACTCAGCCTCTTCTAGAAGATTTCGCCGATCACCTATACTCAGCGTTCGATCACAATCTTGTTACCTCCGCACTATTCTTAGATGTGTCCAAAGCTTTTGACACAGTAAGTCATACGATACTGTTGAAGAAACTGTATAGCCTAGGTTTTCGTCGTTTATTTTTTTTCCCTTCTTCAAAACTATCTTTCTCATCGTTCTCAACTGGTGTGTGCATCTGGATTTCAGAGTTCTCGAACTGAACTAAAAGCTGGAGTGCCACAGGGATCTACACTATTACCTCTTTTGTTTAATAATTTCGTCAATGACATCGCCACCACGCTACCGGGATGTAAGCTCTATCAATACGCGAACGACACTGTAATTATGACCCAACACATCAACTATGCCAATTCCATCAGTCAGTTGCGATCTCAAGCGATAGCAATTATGGACTGGTTCAAAAAATACCTTCTTGATATAAATGTTAAAAAGACAAAACTAGTATGCTTCTATAATCCACTCAATACAGTCACTCTTAACATTCCATTAGTTCTGCACTCTTCTTTCTGCCACCAATGCAACTGCATTCCTGTTGAGTATACAGATAGTGTGATGTATCTAGGCATATATTTTGATAGCGGACTGAAATGGAATGCTCATTTTACATACATTTGTAAAAAACTGAGAAGCATCAGTTGCCTATTATATAATACAAAATATGTTTTTCCTGTATCTGTTCGAAGAATGATTGCCCATTCGCTACTCCATCAACATTTTCGGCCATTCTTCTGAATATTGAAAAACCAAAGTGGACTGCATCCTGAAAGCTATCCTGAAAAGTGCCTCTTATAAACTTAAAATACCTGACAACGCTAATCTTTTCGTGTATTTGCAACTACCTAACTTTCAAACCCTATATGATCATTCAGTGGTATTGCGGCACTTTTGGAATTCTGATTTCAAAATCTCAAGCCCACCCTCACGTGATCTTCTTTTCACGTACCTCTTTCTCGCACTCGTTATGGCGAAAGTAGGCGTGCGTTCTATGTGCCATATATTTTTTCTCACTTACGACCTGAACTTCTTGGGCAAAGTTAAAAAGATGCTTAGAGGTATTTTGTTTTAATAGGGAACTATTGGTTTCGGTTCTCTATCCTGTTTATTTATATTGTAGACGCATTTTGCTTAGTAATGTGCGTCACTTCTAAGCGCCTGCCTCTCTGGAACATTAATGAATATTCTGCTGTTTTTTAGGACCTTTTAACAGAAGACACCTTCCGTGAATTTTTTTTCTCGCATATTTTCCTGAGTTGTGGTATTTCATTTTGCTTTGACATTGCTCTTGATTTCCGTTTTTGTTTGTGCATAATATCTTGACGCGTAAAATCTTCACGTTATAACTAGAGTGACTAACTTCATGAAATTGTGTTACATTTTTCTTTTTTATCTGTTTTATATTATTGTATTTTCCGTAGCTACACAGCTACATATCGTGCTTTTTTTTATTGGAGGATGGCGTCGCACAAGCCTCCTGTTGGCTTTGATGCGTCCGCAATACTTAAATTGTCTTTGCTGGTAGCAATAAACTATTATTATTATTATTATTATTATTATTATTATTATTATTATTATTATTATTATTATTATTAAAATTAAAATTAATATTATCATTAAAGGGGCCATGAAACGAATTTTGGGCTGGGATAAATGATTTTACATTGGGCTTTACTAATCGCATATCGTTTAGTTGGCCAAAAGAAAGAGGGTAGAACGTCGAAAGCCAGCTTTTCGGTACGAACATTTGAAAGTATAGCGGACTATTTTGTACCTTCTTTCCTTCAAAAGCTCTCTGCCTTTTCACTATGATACATCCGCGGTTCCCAAAGCGCGTCAGCGGTGCCAACCTGACGTCAGCCGAGCCCAGCTCACGCAGTGGACACGAGAACTGCGTCACACGGACGTATGCGCTTGTCAACAATCAATCTGTCGACGAATATTTGGATTCGCGTTCGTGACCAATGAGTGCCTTGACAGAACTTATTGTCACTGGGGAATGGCAAGTTCTATAGTGTGTATAAAAATCACGGCGGAAGCTAGGAGACATCGCACCGGTGCCAATGAATGTCACGACGACGGGATTTCACAACTCGCATTTGAGTTGAGGATTAAAGCTAAGGAGAAAGAAGTAGGAAAATCGTTTCATGACCCCTTTAAGTTTCGATGATGTTCATAATGAGCGTGATGGAAGCTTGAAATCACTGCGCGCTGAAACCAACACTGCCGGCACCATCAACAATAAAGTTCTTACATTAGTCTTATTTCCGTTGACGAGAAATCCTTTGCTAATGTCATAGTCAGCATTCGGCCAATCGCGCAAGGCCGATCACAGCAACGCCTTCGATCGCTCACGTCGCCGATAGTTTATCCAACGGGCTCTGCTACATGTAAATAAGAGTAATGTCAGGTTGTCAATATCGACGGTGATGTTTTAAGGACACGCTGACCCCAAGCTTCGATAGTAAACAATCAAACTTGTCACCGACAATTCTAACACGCACCATCGAATTTGTCGCTCAAGAGCTGTTAATCCTGGGCCTGACGCACGGTGTAAGATACAGTCTTTAGGTAAGGACACGGCGGGGCTGAATGCGCGGCGCGAGGAATCAGATAGCGTTCGTTCGATGGGCATCCGAAAGGCTGCATCATTCCGCAGCCACGTGCCCGCGGCTGACAGTGTCGCCGGCGGCCAAACAGCGAAACTGTAAGAGAGCGAAAAAAAGATTATCTCGTTGCCATGACACTCTGGTACACCGTGGTAGTTTCTGCACGCGCGACAACCTCGCTGGAGCTCTGCGCGTGTGGAGCATGAGGCTGCACGAGCCGTCTTGTGCACTGCTGCCTGCCTCCTGCGTCTTACACCGTGCCCACGGGTCGACGAGTCATCTGCCGGCGCCGCTTGAAACCATAGTGAGAGAAAGAAAGAGAGAGAGTGAAAAGTGAACTTTATCGGCACGTCGCGAGGAGCGCGCTGTCCTCACCTGAAGAGTATTATCTTACACTGTGGCCTGACGTCAAGCGTGGGAAGTGTAAAATGACGTGACTGCACACACCTGCACACTACGATCCCTGGCACGAGCCTCTCGCTTTGGCCTGGCATGGGCGCTCGCGAGTTCATGGAACACGATCCTTATTATTTCCAGAACATCTAAAACTATTATTTCAGAAACCGCACGCTGCTCTGTTCCTCGAGTTCTCAGTTGGAACAGCTCTAACCAGGTGCATTGAAACATGGGGACGGGAGGGGGGGGGGGGGAAGGGCGCATCCCCCCAAGTTGCGTGGAAAAAGGGGACAAGGCGCGTAAAGGGGTTGGGGGCGGCGGGGGGGAGGGGGGGGGGGCGACCGCCTCAGCCTCCTACTATATAGTGCCCATACATTACAGAAAGGTACCATCACAAATTCGTGGGAAGAAATGTACCCCTTCTTTACTACAGCCCCCCCCCCCCTCTCTCTCTCTCTCCCGAACATTTTCTAGAGCACGTGCTGACCCCGATTTTTTTGTGTTAGTTGAACTTTTATTATTTTCCCTACCGTGGTATTTTTCTCGCCCAAGCCCCGTCACCCCCTCATCCCTCCAACACTACCGATGTCACTACCCACAGCGGCTCTCGGTAGCCCCGTTAACGTCATTGACAGCGGCGGAAGATGAGCTCTAAACCCGCGTACACAGCGCGCGGCTCCAGAACATCCCAAAGTTCAATCTCCGCCTCGATTCCGTAGCGAAGATTTGGCCCTCTAAAGGCTGAACTCCATGGAGCGAATTATACGACGAATAACTGACGAATGTCGGCCTACAGCACGCTCGCTTTGCCCGAGACGTAGCAGCCACTGTGGTGACTCCACGCCCAGAGCAAAAGCCGCCGGACAAAATTCGTCGATTTTTCGCAGCATATTCGTCCCATGAAGTTGGACCTTAATAACTCCTTCGCAAAGTGATGAAACGTCACTTTGTCGTCACCGATAACTTTCATATACGATAATGTTGCAATGAGAGACTTCAGGATACTATACTCTGTTTCACGTATTGTTGTACCGCAGAGAAGGCTAGAAGCGCGAGATAATAGCGTTGAGAGCTACTCTTAACGCACGAAAGCTTGTGCCGCCGAGACGTGCCTTAGAGCAAGGAGCTCGCGCTTGTAGCCTTTCCTGCGGTACATCATAAGGTGAAACGGGGTATAGCAGGCCGCCTAGGGACAATCTACGCATCATTGACTTTAACGCGGCGTAGAGATGTAGGGACACGCGAGCCCGACGTCATCAGTGCAGCCGTGCAATCGTCTGGACTAACGGTGTTGCTCGCGCGCGCTCTAATGAAGCTAACTGTGACTTTGTGTTTCTCAATCTCGCTTGAATTTGAGCGCGGAGTGTTCAAATGATTGGCATCTCGTCCCGTGTGACACCATTGTCCCGAGAGTCCAATTAGAACGTTCCGCGAACTTCCGCCTATACTTTGTGTTTGACGAGTTTAGAGATCCAGAAGTTCATTCGACGACAGCGCGTCGCAACGTGAAACTAGAGTCCGTACCTCTGGTCGCTTGTGCTCAACCGTGTGGTGGGAAACAAATCACAAAAAACAATCGCAGTCAAAACGTTTGCAGAACACTTCCGTCTGCAAGGTTCTTTTTTCACTCCGGCAACCAATACATAAAAAAGCACAACACTATCCCTCTCGGTTTCACACGTAAGCTGAATGGCGGTATGAACTCCATTCAACGCCAGGTGAAAGACCCACAAGTTTAATTTCTTCAAACTTTCGAGAGTGTCGTCTACATAGCTACAATACACCTTTAACACAAATTGCAGTGAGTTCGTCACAACAAACTCCACGTGCTGCATTACCCAATTAGCCACAGTGACTGATTCCGGGCTCCCAATGATAACCAGCGTTGGTGATAACCAGCGTTGTATAATGTGAACTAGGCCTTGTTAAGGCAGCACAGCAACACAATCACGAAATCCTCTACAAGCAGGGACGTGCGACTTGCAGACGTACAGTCATCCTGGAACCGCCTTTCGACGACATAAATAGCAGTCAAATTATTGAGCACATTTGTAATGAACGACACAACATCAGATAAAGACATGATATCATCATCTTCAAGCTGCAGCGTACCGAGACCTGTCACAAATCCCCGAAGTTTGAAAGCGATAGTGCGGTCCCGTCGGTCGTCGGCCTTAGCAATTCCACAAAAAAAATTTGATATATCTTAAGTAAGCGATTCACTAAATGAGACAATCGAAAAGAGAAGGTTACCTTCATTCTGGATTTTGAAAAATCCTTAGAGCTTAAACGTAGACCCGTCCGACAAAAAGAAAAAGTCGCCGGTATACAGTTTAATCGAGCTTTCCCTTGGTTTTAGACGCGCCAAATGACTCACAAGGTGGCTCTCGAACCTTGAAGTCAAATCAAGTTTCATTTTATGATGTGTCTTGTGTTAACTTGGCCGGGAGCAGAATTGTAAGAGCCTTGTCTAACTCAAAACACTCTCGCTCCAACTTTAACACAGAGGAATGCGCGGCGTTGAGTGGTTTAATGTAAGATAATTTCATCGTAATCGTTGCGGTGGGTAAGGGTAAGGCCGCTGTTTTGTGTGACCGGAGTGACAATAACGAGAAAATGTATTAATTTTGTCGTGACCCATTGCACTTTGTAAAATTAAGCTTTTATCCTAGAGCAAGGTCCGAAATGAAGCTTGCACTATGGTTAACCTCTCCATCCAATTGTTTCGTGCATTGGATCACCCACTTATGACGTATCAGATTTCCAAGTGGAATTGCCCAGGCCACCGACCGATGGGAACGCACTGTTGGTTTTGAACTCTTAGAAATTTTGACAATGCTCCGTACGCAGCAGCTTAAGCAGTATTATATCATGGCGTTATCTCATGTTGTGTCGTTGTTTACAAATGTGCCCTACTGACTTGTTTGTTGATGTCGTCGAAAAGCGGTCGCAGGATGGCTATCCCTATTGGAAAATCTTGATGATGGAATGATGATGGAAAAAGCCTCATACAAGCGTAACCGTAATATGGGACATCCTATACCAGCGAGAAAGCGGCCCCAGTATAGTGGATTAAAGCGGAATGATACAGGTTTTTGGAACCATACAGGCGTGTCGTATTATGGGACGTCCTATACCAGCATAGTGGATCTAGATGGAACCATGTAGGCGGTTGGAACCATACAAGCGTGTCGTATTATGGGACAAGATCCACTAGCATAGTGGATCTTGGTGGAACCATGTAGGCGGATGGAACCATACAAGCATAACGTAATATGGGACATCCTATAACAGCAAAAAGGCGATACCAAGATGGTGGAGCCATATGGCTCCACCATGCTGGTATCGCCTTTTCACTGTTTACAGGGCGATCTTTTAAGCTTTACATATTTCTTTAGAAAGGTTGTGAAAGCTACATTAATGCGGTTTGTGCGGGTGAGTTATACGTCCAGGGGTACGTAGTATAGGGGCCTAATCACAACAATTAGTCGGATAATTAAATAAAATTTTTTAGTTACTTTTTAATTAGTGAAAATGAACATTTGGTTTTAATGAGAAATTTGCCAAGTCATTGAAAACGACTAAATAAACTCTTTTTAGAAGGATATAATTCAGGGGTACCATTTTACGCATTCTGTAAAAACGCTTTATTTGGATCCGTTTCTAGGTTTCGGTTTCTTATCAGAGCGCATCTCTGCACCTACGGTCCTGCTCGCCCAGGGGTTTAGTCACGCAACACGCGTGCGCCCTGCTTCCCTCCATTCTACGAGGGGGGCGAGGAGGTGGCTCCACATTGCAGCCACTGGTCAGCAGTATCGCAGGTGCAAAGATGCGCTCTGATAAAAAACCAAAATCTGGAAACGCGTCCAAATTAAGCCTTTTTTTAGAATGCCATAAAATGCTGCTCCCGTCTTATATATTCATGAAAAGGGTTGATTTATTGTTTTTCGATGATGCTTAGCAACTTTCTAATTGGAATTATGGGCCTATTTTCACTAATTAAACATTTAACGAATATAATATACTTAAAGGGAAGCTAGAGTGGTTTTGTATTTGAGGAAACACATTTAAATCTTCTTCATTTGACCTCCAGAATCTCAAATATCAAAATTATTTGGTAATTTCGTGAACCGAGGCTGCATAGATCAATTTTTAAAGCATCGCTGGAGGCACTCATTCCCGGAGAGCGACATCACAAAAGGAGCTTTCGAAATCTCTGCTCATGCATCTTCAGTGCTAATCAAAACTATGCATGCACACACCATTTTTAAAAAGGGGAAAAAAAGACTTCACGACTGGTGCCAGTACGGGACAGTACACCTACAAAGCTTTCAATTGGACGCGCGGCCCTCAAGCGACACATGCTTGGCAGCTGAAAAATCCCCTTACGACGCCACTACTGGTCGGTTGTTTTTGTGTTTTCTCACGTTTTGTTATTTCTTTGGAGAAAACGAACTTGATATTCAGATTCACGGGATAAAACTACACTAGAATCAACCTCCATCTAGTTTTCTGAAAGAAGTCTTGCACTTCCCTTTAATAAGCCGACTCATCATTACAATTACAATACAAAGGACACCCTATAGCATGTCCCTTAATACGATACGGCTGTATGGTTCCTTCCCTGCTTGCATCCTTCGGGAGAGACTCGCAGACATCCAGCGTTGCATTGGAATGCTGGATGTCAGCGAGTCTCTACATCAGCATTAGTTTGAAACAAGCATGATGTTTGCACACAAATAAGCTCTTGTCCGAGGCTCTCGAGGAGCACTAATAGCAGTGGCGAAATGTAGTGACGTGGTAAATTCAGTAGCAAGTATTTATTTCTAGAAGATTTGCATGCAGCAAAGCTGAACTTTGCTCAAAAGATGATAATTATAAATTCAATACTGAACAAAGGTGTCCCTTGAGCTGTCAGGCCAAACTCCCACTCTTGCCACTCAGGAGTTCCTAGCTTGTGCGTAGAGGATGAGCACAACCCAGATCTGTGCTGCGGGTGCACCTGCCATATAAAAATTGAATAAACATGAGATTAAAAATAAAAGAAGTTCACAATTCTTTGTAATGCGAAATCAGAGCGAAGATCTTGAGGAGGAGGATGGGAGGGTATGCCACTCCTTCACCTCCCCCCCTCCTCGTCTGCTCTCTCCCATTTAGAGGGAAATTTCCCTAAATTTAGCAGGAAAATTATCAACTAAATTTAGCAGGGAAATTGATGTCACGTGACCTCAACACCAATTCAGTTTTCCTACTAAATGTAGCGGGAAAAATGACGTCACATGACTTTGTGTCACGTTAGCCAGAAACAAGCACAGTTTCTCCAATATATTTAGCTGAAAAATTAATGTCAAATGATCTCTACATTAATTCAATTTCCTGCCAAGTTTAGCGGGGCAGTTATGCCGATGGCGACGCCGTGAAACAGGCACCTAAGACCTGCGCCCTAAAAAACTTAATGCCTCACATGAAATAAAGTGATAATTAGAGATAAGACAAAGAAAGGAGAATCTAAGATTCCGCTTTAATATCATTTCTTTTGTCCGTTCTCAAATATTTTGATTTCAAGAAATGTTTATCTCTTTCTTCATACCCCGAGAACCCCTCCCAGTTTCAGCATGAATGCAATAAATCAGTGCAGACTAGACCTTGTAAACCGTAATGCACATGAAAATGAATATTTGCCACAAAGTCTTGCATGGGTCGGTGGCTCATATCTCTAAATACATTTGTATTGAGGAACGTTCTTGAATAAAACTTAGGCTTTGAATTTGAAAGTTTAAATATCCATGAGGAACAATATATGTCACTGATTTTTTGTGACATATCAGAAATGGCGCAGCACCGTCATCCTTGCATACCTAAGAGTTTGCATTTTTTTAGCATGGCACGTGCTATTCTGATACCCATACAGCCCTCTTTAACAAAATTGTGTCTATAGAGCTCTTTCTGTGTTCTTAACTCACACGACAGATTCGGTAGCTTGAATTCTCACTCGGCATCAACATTTCTATATATTGATGTAATAGTGAAAGACAAAATGTATGCGCTTGAGTACGGCTCAACAAGCACAGATGTGTAGAAAAGTACTGTCGAAAACTCAAATGTCAAAATAAAAATATTTGGTAGGATGTGGATACAATTATGGATATGGTCATAAATAGAGTTAGCACATTCAATATGAAGAATATGTGTTAGACGTACACTCAAAGAAACCTGTTGCATATATATTCATGCAAATTACTTTGGAGAACCAAGCACTACAGCCTCGAGAGGGAGTTCCGTGAATGAGTCTACCGAAAATGTGTAGACGGAAAAAGCAGTTTGATCTGCGACAATGAGCGTCACATAAGCAGGTGACATGCCATTGTTACTGTTACAGTGCCGACTGTTTCAAACTGTCAGCCGCGTCATTCGGAGAGTTCCCTTCGTACATTACAGGGTTTGGGTCTCTCGAATGCTTTGCGAGAAAGCTGATGAACTGGAAATATCTACCATAGTTCTAGAAAAACTATTTCCAGAATCTTATCTCAGCATCGTAAAGAATATAAAAAGTTTCTAGAGACAAGCTTAGTGCAAGAGTTCAATAAAATAGTTTGTTTTGCGAAACCATCTTGCTGTAGTAAACATATAAAGTTCCCGTAGGTAGAGCTAGTCATCACGGATGATTGTGCCCACTGCACCACATAAAAATTTAATTTGCGACCTACAATATTTAATGGCTCAACCAACTCTGAATAAGTGGAACACTTGACATTAAAGATTGGTCTCACCATGACTCTCTGCAAACATCCACATAATAATTTCCATGAACCTTTGTATTTCAAGAAAACATTTGGTGCGAGCTGTTTAAAACATCATAACACTTTTTAACACTAAAAGAAAGCCTGTAGTGGGCCACAACTTTAGCAAACTTCACTTCATTATGAAGAGCAATTACACATATGTGAACCTTCAATATAGACCTGCACTGAATTGTTTTCTTAAGTTGAACGTGCTGTGCTCTGTTCACTATATAAATCTTTGCAAAGCTGACAATGTGCAAGTTCCTGTTTTTTATATTTCACATCTCCCAACTGCTGAGCACGATAGGTACGTAAGATTGATGACACCAACGTAACACAGTGATTATTTAAAATAATTGTTTGGGTATAGCACGAGCGAAGCCATTTGCGGGAAGTTATTTTTGTGACACCGTTGAACTTACATCAGCGGGCTTTAGGTTCACATGTTAATCATGTCTGCAGACTCCTTTTTGTAATTGGAACTCCATCCAACCCAAGATTTGAATGTCTTTTGCATTTTAGGCTTAGTAGTGCTTTTGATGTTTCACTCAAGGAACAGGTAAAAAGAATGCTTATTTCGAGTGGCATACCTAACACCTGGTGGCACGAAGACTCCCCTGTCGTGACGCTAATCAAGTCACAGGCAGGGAGATACTGCGATGCTCTTGTTGCTGGGATTACCTCCCCCCCGGGTCCTGGCCAGACGACAGAAGAAGATTGAGTCCAAGCTTGTGGCCACTAGGATCTCCAGACCTTGAGGCACCCAGGTAGCTGAAACTATAAACAAATCACAATCAAGTACTTGGCAGAGATACATTACAATGAATGGCATATTCTTTTGTGATCAGCACATAGATCCTTTTATTTCTATACTTTGTACTTGTACTTACAAAAAAAAAACTGCTCCTTTACTACCACAGCCATAGTCTCCCCCGAGGACAAGGCCATGCAGGCCTTGAAATAATGGTTACCTAATTAAGGCAAATGATGAAACGCATTCGTTTAACCCTCTTCCACCCCAACCTAAAAGATTTCTGTCGAATATTCACATTCAATTGTAAAGACTACAAAAAATACTACTACGTCAATGCACAGCCGTATACTGGAAGAGTTTTGCCAGTCGGTGTGGCGACGAAGGCGCTCGAGAGGCGGAAAGGGAGGAGAGCGCCGAAGGAGTGAGAGAGAAAGGCAGCGAAGCGACGACCGCCATTTTGACGCAACGCTGTCGGCGCGGAGCACTGTTGAGGCTACGCGTTGTCTGCTACAGGCTTATTTCTTTTTCGCCTGACTCAAGGTTTGCGGTCGAACGTGGAAGAACCAAATCGTTAGCTTTTAAAGCCACCGAGGAATAACAATATATCATTTTGTTGCGAGAGCCTGACAAATAAAAGTGGAGGACCAAAATTTGTATGCCGATCCCATGCATTCCGCCAGGTGAATGAATGAAAATGGCTGCCCTCCCCCCTCAGCTGGCAACAGTCAAGAGCTCACGCGCGCGCGCTCACGCCTCTCGGTCTGCGCCGCGGGCTGATTGGCTCACTCGGGAGGGGGACGTTACGGCGGCGAGATCATAGACTGGCCAAACTCACCCCATATATGGCTCTGCTGGAATGGAAAGATTTTTCTACCCTCATGTTCAACGAGTGTCAACTGGGGATACCAGTTCATACACTAAATGAGAATGAGGGTAGAGTGTACCAGCGAAGGGCAGGCGTCTGGATAGAAAGATTTTAGTTGGCGCACCAAGAGGCTAACCGATAAAAATGGGTACTACTCTGAGCAAAATGCCAAAAAAACACCGATCTCGACTTAGCACTAACGGCAGCACACAGTATCTATTATACTGAAAAGGGTACTCAAACTAAATATTCTTCCCGCCTTGCATTTTAGGAAAATCTCTGAATTTACAAGAACTATTAAGACAACTGCTAAAAAAAACAATGGCAAAATCAACAACTGAATTTTCCTGCTCTCCAGTAGCACATCTATGGCAGGTAGACCTGCAGAATGAGCAAGCAGTCTAGAAAAACGGGGAATACCCTATGTATCTTTTTTTTTTTCGTGCTGCAGAGCAAGTGCTGAAAGGAGTTTTTACGGCATCCATTTTTCACAAACAAATTTCTTGCAATCAGTTGAGAACAAGTTTGAGCAGTGAACTTGTCCTTGACACTGGCATAATGTTTTAGAGTTGCCCGCGGAGACTCAAATAAATTTGTAAATAAAAACAAGGAAGACCAACTTTCATAAAAAAAATCTGTCACTTTAGCAAAGAAAAGTTATCTTGACACATATATGCGGGATACAGTTTTACAGCGTCTATTCGTGTGCTTAACCGATGTTGAGGCAAAACGGTGACAATGAAAAGAAAATGCCCGAGTAGCATTAAGGGAAAGACAGAAAGGATGCATACCTACAAAAAAAAATTAGAACGACCACGGGCAGGAAGGTCTGGTGAGGCTCTCGGAGGGACTCCCTGCAATGGGCCTGCGCAGACCACAGGAGACAAGATCGGTCAGAGCTTGCAGTCATAAGGTGCTTCATACAATGAAGTTCCAGAAGCAGCTGCAATTGGAAGCAAAGTGCATTTCATTTCTCTGCAGAACGGAGAGTTTAATAGATAGCATGCATTCATTAGGTGATACAGTCATGAATGCATCGACTTTTCAATGCAGCACTATATCACCAAATTGTTAACCCGTGCCGGGCAACACTAAAAACCGGAAGCATTATTCCAAACTATCTCAGCTTAAAGTTAACCACGGCAGAAGCTTCAAGCCATCCTTGCAAATTCAGTGCAGAAAGCAAGCCATTAGACTTTGTAGTTGGACTCCATGGTACGTCGAGCTTATAATCATGTGTCACGCTGTTTTTGCTGCAATGGCTTGTAGTGTCAAAAGTGGTCCACCTTAAAGAGATACAAAGTATAGACGTTTGTAAGTAGGACCCTGGCCTAGCCTTCACCTACATTGCGAGGTAGGACGTTCCAACCGGGATGTTTGCTGCCTGTAACCACACGACCAGCTTGTGCCTAGCGATTGTTCGAGCTGAGTATTTGTTCATACTGATATATTAACTAAATGCAAAACAATTACCTGGCAGGCATTATATTTTTAAACAGGCTGGGTCGACTCCTCATTTAGTCGAAGAAGTCGATGCGTAATAGGACAATACGAACAAAATTATGGGTTAGAATTCCTTTTGCACCCCCAAAGTGATGTATTTTTGAAGGTAAGATACACACGGTACTTGATTTAGAAAGTGCCTCAGCTGTACAAATGCATATGCACTAAGGGCACTCGCCAAGCCTATTCTCCTCAGCTGTGTCCAGGTTAAACCGAGTTAGAGTATGGGAGTACACGCTCACTGACGAAAATGAGAAAGGCAGGGAGAAGTCTTAGTTGTTCTGCCACCAGGCCCCCTGCTACCTTCGATGATGTTTCAGCGTCTCATGAGCCTCGAGTGAGCACGTCCGTTCAAAGCGGGGTGAAAAGTAGAAGCGCGTGCTGTAGGACGCCCAGCCATTCTGTTCTTGTCATTGGCTATACTACATATTTTTAGTATGACATATTTTTAAGTGAGTAAATGTATTGCAAATATGCGGTCTACCTTTTACCATAATACAGAATTCTGATAACGATAACAACAGTCTATGCATATTGCCATCCACCACTTTCCAAAAAAGTGTTCCTGCCTATCGAAACATCTACACATTGGTGCGCAAGTGGGTTCAGGACTGAGAGGCTACAAAACAAAGTGCTCGCAAGGCTTGCCTGGCCCTTTCAACCATGCGGGTACATTCGTCGCAAATCCCCGATTTCTAGCGAAAATTTTTTTAGAATGAGCAAATCCTGTCCACGCACGAGGTAGACCACTGAATCGTGATTCCCCCATATTGTGCGAATCCTCCTTTAAACTGTGGTACAACCTGCAAATGAACTCTGCTGTGCTACGGCACGCGTCCATGCTGCCTGCGTCAGAGGAAAACCACTGTTTGTGTTGAAGACGACATCCCACAACGTACAGGCTACAACGTTTAACGAACCAAGATAAAATTCATACCATTCAATAGACACAGATAGGCTCACAAAGGGATGACACCATGATTGTTGTTGTTGGTTTTACTCTTGCTTACAAACAAAAGTGACCTCCTCTTTTCTCCGATGTACAGCAAACCCCTTATTTTTGTGGCCCCTATTTCTTCTCAAATCGGTCACAGAGGACATAATCGCGGCCACTAAATTTCGCAAAATTAAAGGCCGCGAAAATTAAGGGCTCGCCAACATTAAAGAGTTTACAGTACTTTTGTGTGTCACATGATGTTAACATTTCAAGGAGGCTGAAGGAATTGGTTTAAAAAAAATGGCCTGTGCAAACAAAAAAATGCCCTTCTTCACGTTAGGCACGCGAGGTTCTTTTGCACTCTCTATAAGGTGGCAGATTTGTTTCGGCAGAGCTTTTGGTAAAACGCAGTCTCAAAACTAGATATACTTGGCGTCAAATATTTTGTGTTGCATTGTAAAGTCTAGAGTAGCTTCTACAGTGCTTCAGCTGAGCACGTCTGCGAGAGCATGTGGTTTAGTGTTGCATCTCATTTGCATGGTCTAGAGAAACTAGAGCTGACAGAGTTGGGAGCATTCCGGAATAACAAAACGCCAACTATAGAAGCATTGAGAGATGCGCACATGTGAACTGTGCATTTCCTAAAAGTGGATTCGAGCAAAGGTAAAAAAAAATATGTGTACTTATGGCGGCCATACTTGCCATACTTGCCTTCCTCAAGCATGATAACTTGTCCCTCGGTAGCACCATCCAGTAAGAAGCACCAGCAACACGACTCCTGGATTGAATGACGACCCCCCTCAGGTCTTGGACGGAGATCCGAAACACTGCTTTAGGCCAGATGTTGTACCTGGCGGGGCAGGGGCTAAAAGTAGAAATTAACAAATTTATTTGAAGTGATACATTCCTATAGCATAAACTCAAGATAGCAGGATTTTTTAGGTCAGTGATGTGTTTTAATTAAACACAGAAACGGTTGGTTTATATGACGAACCAGCAGCCCCCTTTTTGCATAAGTGTAACGCAGTGTCTAACGTTACGTCCGACGGAACCCGAAATAAAAATTAAAGTTACGCCCAACGTAACTTTACGTCAAGCATTCGAGTTACGTCCGACGTAACTTAAAATAAAAATTAAAGTTACCGTATTTATTTGAATATAAGTCGACCTTTTTTTTTCTCGGAAATCGCGACCAAAGAATTTCGACCTACATTCGCGACCAAATTTTGCGACCCCACTATGAGCATGGAGCTATCGGGTCACCGAGCCGGCGTTGCCGTAGAGCCGCGCCGTTTCTTGTTTCAAAAAGCTTAAAAAACAACCACAGCAGCAGCCGACGACCTGCCGGCGGTAGCCGCGCCGCGGGCGTCGGGTTTCGCCATCGCGCCTGTAGCGTTCCCGGCGCGATGCGCCACGCACTTTGCCCTCCATCCTCGCAAACGCGCACAAAAAAAAAAAAATAATAAATAAAAAGGTTACTTTTGTTTGTTCCTTGAGACGGGTCGGCTCGCTACTCATGGCGACTCGCCTCGCGGCCCGCGGCGTTGCTTGCGTCTTTGTATTTTGTCTTACGTCGCTTCGCCCGTCTCTACCTTCTTTCGTTTCTTCTTGTCGGCATTTTACAACGGTGTCAGTGAGGTATTGTTGCGAATGTGCGAGAATGTCTACCGAGCTGACGAAGCTTCGGACGACGATGACATGTCCGGAAGTTCTGACGGTGATTAAGTTTTTGGCATCGCCCCGAGATTTAGCTGAGAGTGCTGTAAATAAAGGTTTGTTTATTTCTTTCTTTTGCCCAACCTTTCCCCTGTTCTTAAAAATAAAAAAAAAGATCAACCTATATTTGAATTTTTTTGTTTTTTTGTTCTCGGTGGGTTCAATAAATACGGGTCTACCTATTTTCGAGTAAATACGGTACGTCCCACGAAACACTAAATAAAACTTAAAGTTACGTCCGACGTATCTTTACCCCAAGGTTTCAAGTTACGTCCGACATAACCCAATGTGAAAAGTTACGTCCGACGGAACTCGAGATAAAAAAAATAAAGTTACCCCCACCCGCTGCCCGTTTCGACCTGGATGTGTTTCGTACCGGCGTAGGTCGTGGTACCGGCACGCGTTCGTGTAATTATTATTACTACACGCGTTCCTGTAATTACACACGGTCCAACACTGATGTCTCAGGCTCGCAGCATGCGTGCTGAGAAGTTAACATCGTACATCGTTTTCAAGCATGGCTCCTCGTTCATCGGCTCGATTTACATTTTCGGTAAACGACAAACCGTGATGAAGCACAATTATTGTAGCTCAAAATTTTCACGAACACTTGGCACGCATGCTTACACTGAAGCGCACCTAACTTAATTTAAAAGTAGAACAGAAAGGGGACGAGATTCGCTTACCGCTTCACGGAGAGACAGACACCTTCGGATCCTAGGCCTACCGGACGAACTTCGAAGTCGTCGACGGTCCGGGGATCGGACGAGGAAAGCGGGCCGCGCTCCGCTGACCCAGGCTGACGACACCTGGGTGAACTATGAGAGGCGCCGTCGAGTTGAGAACCAGAGTCGCAGTAGAAACGGACCGCCAAACATCTGTTCCGTACAACGTACAACGAGCCGACGTCCCCCACGCAGCTACGCCTCCGCCATCTTCTCCGCGACGACGCGAAGCGGGGAAGTTGAGTAGCGGAAGCGGAAGTCACTAGGCGGCCGCTTTACGTTTCGCTTTTAGCCGACGCCGGCTTCGGTTGCGGAATCGTGGGGTTGCAGCTGGTTGCGACGAGAGGAGTCACGAAAAGACGCCGAGTTGGCCGTGTACGAGTCACGGTACGAGCAACGGGCCGTTTGCCGCTGTCGACCGGCGACGCGGTATCCTCGGCTTGGTGTCACGATCGGTTTGTTGCCGTGCACGTTGGCTTTGCTATGCGGTACGGCTGGTGCGGCTGTCGAATACTTGTGGTACACATTATTCGAGACAGTCGCCCCAAGACGTCGCCGTGAAGAGTTGACCGAGGAATTCGTGTGAGCTGAACGTCGGTCTATGTTCCGTTTCGACATGTATGGTATATGTAAAGATACCGGTGGTAAATGTTGGACGTTTTTGTTGGAAGAGGGCGGTCGCCTTTCTGCATGTATGACTAGGTGATACCGGTGGTCTTGAGGTATAAGCGTTTTGTTGGAAAAATATCGTACGCCTACGTCATCGGGCGCAAAATCATACCAGCCGCACCGAATCATATCGGCAGACAGACTGGCTGCCAGTATAGACAGGCGCGGTGCCTAACCGGTGCCGGTATCTCCAGTTATGCAGAACGCCATACCATACTAGCTGCATCCATAATAACAAGAAATTAAGTCGGCGTCATACCAGAACTGTACAAGCCGCAGGTATGTTTCTTGTACGTTTTTCCAATAGGGTATACGTTGGCGAGTCGCACTCCCTTCTTGTTGAGGATATCGTGGTCGTGTTGCAGTGGAACTTAAACGAGGCCTACATTACATTTGACAACGCTGTTTTAGATCAAATCGAGGGATGCCCTGTTCGAAGCCCGGAATCTGTTACTAGGGCTAATTTGCTAATGCATGACGTGAAGTTTGTTGTTATGAACTCATTGTATTTTTCGTTGAAGATGTATCGTAGCTATGTAGGCGACACTTTCGCATATTTTAACAAATTGAACTTTTATGTTTTTCACCTGGCGTTGAATGGAGTTCATACCGCCATTCAGTTCACTTAGAAATTTAAACGGGTTGGTGTTCTGCCTTTTTCGGATGTATTGGATTGTCGGGGTGACAACGGCGCCCTGAATGCGGCAGTGTACCTCAAGCACTGTGACAGTAAATTTTGTGTTTTGATTTTCCTCATTCGGCTGAGCACAAGGGGGCATTGGCACGAACTCAATGGACCTTTTGTAGAAATACGCGGTGCGCATGCGCGGAGTATTTCATGCGCCTGGGTTCGAGAGTATCTAGTTCCAAACAATCCGCCATCTTGCATTTCTCGCCTTTGAGTGGTTTCGTTGTGTCGACCTCGGGGCGGAAGATTACGCACGATGGGGACAAAGGTGAGCTTGGGGGAACCGTATCTAGGTCACATCGCCTCAATGGGTGAACAGGATGTAGCTGACGTTTTGGGTGTGGAACGGGTGGCAGAGGCCTTGGGCGCGCGTTGTTTTCCTGTCACCTAGTCTCGAACCGATTCGCGTGTCTAGGTGGCAGCACAAATTCGCCAAGAGGTCCATTGTCGCGTTGTGATGCGCTCTCGTCGAATGAACGGCTGAGGTCTCAAGAACTAAGGAAGATCAGAGCTTCCCTGGATAAGCGCAATTCCCCCGCGGGTTTTGTAGGTGACACTCCAAAGGTATGCAAAGGTGCACGGTAAAACCGTGCGAAATAAAGAGGTATGTGTAGTGCATTCTTTATGTTCAAGGTGTATCGGACTTAATTAGAAGGGCCTTGAGCCCGATGAGAGCATCCGAACGTTGTTTACGCCAGTGTGTATTTTGGCCAAGGTGATTTCAAAGCCGAAAGACGCTACCCCGCTGAGTCACAGACAGGGTTGGTATTTGCGTCTCCAGCTCGCTGCTCGAACCCCCGCGTCGGAAACGGGAAGCGCACAATACTCTGTTCCACCTTGTGTTTTACCGCAGAAAAGGCTAGAAGCGCGATCTCATAGCGTTGGGAGCTCCTCTTAACGCACGAGAGCTACACTCTTAAAAAAAAAAGTAGTACTTGGTCCTTTTTGGGGACTAAATCGATGTCACTGAGAGTGATCCCCCCAAAACGGCAAAACCCCCGTTTAGTCCCTTCCTTTCTTTTAGTTTCTTTCCATTTATCCCGTGAGGTCAAAATTTTGATCCGTTAAAAGGAGTGTTTTTGATCCTCACAGCAAGGCATCAGGGACTAAGTTTAACTCTTGAGGCGATTAATTATAGTCACTTGAGCGCCTTCCTGTCCATAATTGGGGGAGTAACTTTGATCAACAGTGGTGATTGGGGACTAACTTTTTTTGATTGGGGACTAAATTTCGCCCCTTTGTGGATTAGTTTTGCCACTTAAAGGGATTATACTTATAGTGACGGGGGAGTAACTTTCGTCCCTTTGGGGATCAATTTTGACCCTTTGAGATAAAGATTTTATATTAATGAGGGAGTAACTTTCGTCCTTTTGTGGACGGATTATCACACTTTTGGAGACGAATTTATTAGTAGTGAGACCCTTCAGCTGTGAAAGGTTTGCGGCATTGAAGAGCCTCATATTCAGAAAAGGCAGATTGAGCAATCTGTTTCAAAAGTTATCTCTTCTGAAAAGTTGCGCAAAGTGTCTTTTCAGAACAGGGAGGTATTCAATAGCGCAGACCTTTCAATCCCATTCACAGCTAAAAGGTGGAAATATTGCCGTACATCTGAAAAACAGATCTGCTGAAAAGCGAAAGAAAGCAGACGACACGCAGACGAAATCCGTTGGCACCAAAAGCGCCGTCGTTATGCAGACGCGTTTTTTTTTACTTGGTTTTTTTTTAAGTCAGACTGGTCAGCAGCCTTGTACCCATGCAGCCCAGCTTTGAATGTTGGAAGACCCATGTCAGGCAGAAACAAAGTGCCACAGCTTCCAAAGGGCCCACTGTCTCATAGGCATGATTTACAAAAGGCACACTGCAGCGCTTTGTTGATGTCCTCGGACACACTGCGATGGAATAGGCTGCGAGGCACGTCTGAAACAAAGGTTGGAAATTAAGACAAATCATGAAATCGAAGTCTTTCCAACAAAAAAAGAGGCCTACCCTTAGGCCAGATGTCGGTAACCGGGGGATAAACTAGCTGAAACAGGTACAGTACATACTCCCTTAACCTAACACCCCAAACCAGTTACCCAAATATTGTTATTGGTAAATCAAAGCTAAATTGGTCATTCGAGCAGCTGGAATATCTTCTCCAGGCTAGGTAATCGTCGGGTACCCTAACTTCACCACGTGGTTCGACTGGTAAGCCAAGGAGTAGCACAAACAACGCAAAAAATGGACCATCTCCGGGAAACATTAAGTTTCGGGAGCACTGCGATATCTAAAACTCCTAGATGCGGTTCATCTATGTGCAAAGGCTCTTAACACAAACAACATTGTAAAACCCGAGACGTAGGAAAAAAGGAGAAGAAAAAAGGGGGCAACACAGACACAGGTCTTAATTTTTTCTTCTCCTTTTGTCCTACGTCTCGGGTTTTACAATGTTGAAAGTTCGCCAGCTCGCTTGCATCTCCTCCGTAATTTCTATACGCTCTTAACACAAATGCATCTAATGCCTTGCCTTAAAGCCAGAAAGGTATTTCATTTATAACGAAAAATTCAGCCTTCAGGCTCAAAATACAAATGTGAGATTGTCAATTACGAATATTGTTGATCATATTCAGCCTATTTCTGAACACGACGGGTATATTTCAAATATTGTTGAAGTATCGCTTTAAAATATTTCCATACTACATAGCACAGACAATTCAGGATTTTATTTATCCAACCACCGTCTACACTATACTCCGTTTCACCTTAGTCAGGGCGCAGCGGATGCTACGAGCCATCAAAGCAAATCCAAAGCCGTGCCAGAGTCATGTGTTCTTAGAGAGCGGGAGCAGCGAAACGTGTTGTGTGCAATGTTAAAAAAGCATGATTGCTGGGATTGCTCTTAGCATCCTCTGCATCCGGACATAGGGTGAAACAGTAATACCATGCAGAAAAATCCTACCCGGTGAGAAATAAGCGCCTGATTTTGTTTCCTCATATGCACACACTTAATGAACAGATTAATCACCCATGCTAGAAGATTCTTTTTAAACTAATCGATTCAATTGTGTTCAGTGCCAAGTGTCACGGAAATGCAACACAAAATATGAAGGCTGTATTTAAGCGTCACATCAGTAATGCAAATTTATATATTTCTTACTAACTGCAGCCGTTCACCAATTGTTTTAATGTCACTCATCACCAGACGGTCACTCACAATTTAAAATTAATGTACAGAAGCAATTTAAATTTCAGATGCCATACAACTCACTGTTTGATAACTCAAATTTAATTTACATAGATTGCACCCACCTATCATATGACCTGAGTCGGCACCAATTTGGTTGCAATAGAAAACTAGCTGGATGGGGACTTCCGAAAACAGTCAATGAAAGCTAAATTCTAAAGCAGGTATACCTTGTTTCTCCGATTCTTTAACATCATCCATCGTTTCAACAGTCTGGTAGAAAATGTCTGACTTTGGCTTGCCCTCTGTCAGTTGAAGGACAGTCGCCAAGTTTTCTGAAGCAATTTCAAAAAAGCGTTGCTTGGCATCAATGCTTGCAATGCGATAAAACTCAGCAAAAATCCGACATAAAAATAGTGGATCTTTAGTCACCCTATAAATCGTAAACTACCCTGTAGAAAAGCAGGAGGCAAGAAAAAAAGATTCTCCTTTTAATATGAGAAACAGAATCGTAATTGCAAAGATGTCAGTGGGATAAAAAAAAGACTCGTGGTACTTGCTTTTGCCATGGAGGAAGTGCCAGTTAATAAGGCTATGATATTGTTAACAGTTTTCTGAAAGTAATTTGTTCCAATCACATTTTATTATACTTGCGATCACATTTAGCTTTGCCCGTGCTTCGACAAATGCTGTTAATACTTACTGTAAAATAAACAAAGAATTAAGAACAAGTATGAACCACCCCAATTCTCCACATAAGCCAACTAATGCAGAATGCGTAGTGTTTTTGGTTAGCCAGTTTAGATCAGATGCATCTCCGCTGCACCAAATCTCGCTCAGCAGGAGGAACCTCCCAAAATATAAAGCTATTTGCTCGGTTTTCTAGTCCTCCAAAACTACAACGCACGTATTTTCTTATAATGCTGCTATAAAAAAGGCAAGCAAGAACTGTCCTATGAAGACAAACAACTTTTTTGAAAGGCATGTTGAACTTGAATAATCCCCACTAAATTCAGCAACAGGGCACGGAAAGTGTGCTTGCTCTCTTGTTCTGTTGAAAATTTCCAACACGTTGGCAGGACAGTGCCATTTTAAACATTGTTATCACATTGGGTATGCTCTCAGATCCAGCCAGCGGTCGATCATAAAACTGGTGACCATGCTTTCTGCACATACTCATGTGCATGAGGACAGGGTCAGGTAACGAAATAATTGTCCAGAGAGCTCATAGTTTCTGCCAACCCGTAAGCTGAGCCCTTGGAAGGAAATTAATAGCAAAGACGAACAATGGCTTCATTTATTGCAAATGTGCTGAAAAAGAGAAGTGTAATACAACAAATGGTAAAGTGCACCTTTTTCTCTATATCTTCTGCATCATGAAGCCTTACGATGATCTTACAGAACAGTGCCGGTCTTGGTTTTCCCCCAGTCACCATAAGAACAGTTGGCAAGTTTTCTGAGGCAACATTCATAAATCGCTCTTTTGCCTTGACGCCAGTACAAATACGAAAAACACTGCAAAAATCCGCAAGAGAAATTATTTTCACATGTTCAGTCTACTTGAAGATATTTGTAAACCGCTCTTTTTAAAACAAAGAGTGAAAAAAGATATCATTTATTAGTTGTAACAAAATCGTAATTGATGTCAGTGAAATAAAAAAGGAGACCCATCATGGTGCCAGGCTTCACCATGACAGGACTAACGGCGCGTTTATGCCAGGACTGGAGCCGCAACTGCAAAGCAGATCCGCTCTGTTGGGGAAAATTTTGCCCAACTTAGTTACCGAGCCAATGGGATCTCCCTGCGGGAGCTCCCATTTGCTGGCAGCGCGAATGCACCAAAATGGGGGTGGTCGTGGTTTTATCAGGGTATTTACTGCTCCTAAAAGAATAATCAACATCGTTAGTAAGCAACATATTACCTGGTCTGTGAGCTTTAGGGCTGGATTGTCGCCTACGATGTTGGAGATTGTAGGGTGTAGGCTGATGTACTCTCTTTGCCCAAAAATTCATCTCCGTGGCATCTTTCACCATCTCCATATACGTAGCCGTTTCCTTCTTTTCTCTACTCATTGCGTCCATGTGGCCGGCTATTAAATTTCAATCTTCAGTCGTGGGCGAGGATGCTTGCAGCTTCCCAAAATTAGAAGGAACCAAGTAAACCAACCTTGAACATAGTAAAGAGACTCCGAGATTGCGAAATAGAAGAGACAGGCAGACAGTCCTAATTAACTAGCAACCGCTCGTTTTCGCCCCAAACATCTGTTCATAAATCAACCCTTTTCCATATGTCTGCTCTCCACCTGTGGTCGAATATTTTTTCTACATCACAAGTATTTCTCTGATAACATTCAAGAGACAAAGCAACCTACAAGCCCGAAATCAGTAGTTTAAAGAGCTCAATAATCAGACTACTACTCAGTTAGTTAAACACCTCCTAGATCGGAAGGCCTTAGTGTTGCTGGATTCTAACCCCTCTCATAGATCATCACTAGGCAGACCTGAAAAAGTGCTGCATTGGCATTCAGCTGGAACACGTATCCTCACCAACTGAACACGAGTTCTAGGCCAATGCTAACATAGCAGTGTCCACTTTGTACCCTGCACTGAAATCTGATAATCGACACAGAAAATCAAGTGCTAAGGTATTGTTAATTTGGAGGCGTTAGGCCAAATCAAACTTAAAGTGTCCTTTAAATGAAACTATAGCAACATTTCGTGTCGTGATGACAACTGTTCATGGCATGTGAAAATTAACTTTTACGTGACTTGTTTTTATTTTTGTTTGCGGCTACTTCTGTTCCAAAATGACGATGCTATGTGGTATAACCCTATGCTTTATGTAAGATACTGTCATAAAGCTTAGTCTCGGTCATAACAAGAATTTATTAACGCGAAATTGAATGACACTCAAGTCGAGAAAATTGCACCTTAAAAAGCCCCTGAAAAAAAAAACAAGTTTTTTTTATACACTTTGTCAGGGACGCAAGTGTCAACAAATATTACGCAAAATATTTTTAAAGCAATATTGACGGCGCGATATTAATTTCCAATTCTGCGCGAAAAGTCCATGAAGTTCCCCGCTAAATATAGCGGAAAATTTTTCCCGCTAAATTTAGCGGAAACTTTTACCCGCTAAATCTAGCGGAAAAGTTTACCCGCTAAATCTAGCGGAAAATTTTCCCCGATAAATTTAGCAGAAAATATTGCCTGCTAAATTGAGCGGAAAAAATTTCCCGCCAAATTTAGCGGGAAATTTTCTCCGCTAAATCTAGCGGAAAATTTTTCCGGCTAACTCTAGCGGAAACTTTTCCCCGCTAAATCTAGCGGAAAATCCCCGCTAAATCTAGCGGAAAATTTTCCCCGCTAAATCTAGCGGAGAAATTTTCCCCTAAATGCGGGAGGGCAGGAGACCAGCAGGGGCATTGCCCCCTCTACGTACCTTCCCCTCCTCCTCCTCAAGAGCTGCGCTCTAATTCGGCGTTACAGGGAGTTCTAAACGGCTTTCATTTTTTCCACCTCAACGCAATCCGCCTCTTCTCCCGCACTCAAAATGCCGAGAGAAAACAAGTTGAAAAGACGTGACTACCGACTAAATCGCGTTTCGCGCAATCACTAACTATTTTAGCAGTGACCCATGACCTGTTGTTTTTCTTTGTTTGTTGCATATTTAATATTAATGACTTGTTACTACATTACTATCTTTATTTTATGTATGTGCCTCTCCCCCTCTGTAATGCCTTCGGGCTCTGAGGGTACTTTCAATAAATAAATAAATAAATATTGCTGTATAAAAATTTCATTCGCGTAATTTTTTTTTTGACACACGTGTCCTAATTAGATTGCTTGAAGATGCTCAGAGCTCAAAGCAAACACAACTATCAAATGACAAGCATACAAAAAAAAAACAATCTAAACAAAGTTTACAAGAGCAGCTTCGAACAATACAAAACACATTTCGAAGCCACGAGCACAAGATAAGTTATACACAAGGCAAAACCGAAATCCGAAGTGAGGATCTCAAAAGCAAAAGTATTACGAGACAAAACACCTCCACGCTGGGCTCTATAAACAAGTGTATCGTTACAGCGTTCAAGTTCAATTCCAATTTGGTGATTCCCTACCATGGTTGAGACTAAAAACCGTGCCGCGGAGCCGACCA
This sequence comes from Ixodes persulcatus, assembly GCA_013358835.2. Classification (NCBI taxonomy): domain Eukaryota; kingdom Metazoa; phylum Arthropoda; class Arachnida; order Ixodida; family Ixodidae; genus Ixodes; species Ixodes persulcatus. Next base: position 54,023 of record JABSTQ010007190.1, read on the forward strand.
GCATCGGCCGAAACATAGAGGGCCGAAAGACACTCGGAAACCCGCAGAAAAAGTAAAAACATAAAGTAATGCTTAACTAAACGCGCGCGAGCACGACTTCGCGGCACCGCTCAATTTCGTGGACACGTGCTCATACCACGTTTCGTCGACTTTTGTTTTTCGCCACGGGATTGCATTATTGGTTTAATTTCGTTCCCCGCGAGCCTACCTCAACTAAAGCGGACTTGCCCAGGCGACTCCGATACGCCACAAATGAATTCGCGATCGCCGCTTTCAAACAGTCAGCACTACGCGCTGAAACCCCTCGCTCCGCTCGGGGAAACTTTAATATTAATTGAGAACATATGTTTATGTACGCATACAGGGTACGACCATACCTTTCGCCTAAGAGCATAAGGGCGAAACTTTACTCTCGAGGCACGAACTCGCACTAGGCCTCATACGAACCGCCACGGTTACGTCAAGCTTGCATCGCCTTGGTCGCCGGTAACTTCACGCCGACGACCGAAGCGATATGTGCGGAAAGACGCTATCGATATAGCGTCGCAAGGTTGGTCGATGAAACGAACACAGGAACTTTTCGATGAACCTAAGTCGCATTAAAACGCTGCTGCGTCGACAAAACGATCTGCCGGTGTAACATCGTTTGTTTGATGAACTGATTGCCGCCGGGCATAGTTTTGTAATTCTATAGGCCTCGTTTGCACGCTAACATGGGAAATTACGCGCCCGACCGCGACAGAGAGCGAGCGCCTATCGTACGGGGCAATCCTGCGACTTCATGAAGTACGTTCTAAATTGCCTATAACATTTCTGCTGCTCTACAAGTCGCCAAAGCAGTCAAAACTCACCGTTCGATCTGTCGGCACTCCGACTGCATCCGACGAGGCATCCGGCGCACCGCCACTGGTCAACCGTCACGGCTAGTTCAAACTCGGGCGCGCGAGCGGCAGTTGGAGAGTACTTATCCTCGTCACCGGCGCCTCCGCGTCGCTCGGATTCCGTTCTCATGTTTTCCGCGGAGGGAGACATTCACTAAATATGCGCGTGTAGTCACAATTTCTAAATCCTGGGGCCAAAATCTTGTTTTGCCAAGGCTTCTTTCCAAAATAGCTACTCGAGTGATGCTTCGTCCACTTCATCGAAGGCTTGCGGAGGCAATTATTGACGAAGGGACTAAAGTATTCATTAGGGGAGCAACTCCAGTGGGAGCAACGAAATGCCCGCGGGACGAACTGCTCAAGTTATCGCTTCTGAATAGAGGGTGCTAGGGACGTAGGGGATGAAAGATGGCGATTGGTCTCTTTACGCACCCTTTTTTTAAGAGCTTAGTGCCGCCGAGATGTGTCCTAGAGCAAGGGGCTCGCGCTTGTAGCCTTTCCTGCGGTACATCACAAGGTGAAACAGAGTATTAGCGGCCAGATGTTTCGGTGGCGCCCTCGTGTGGTTACCTTTCGTGACGTCATTACCTTGCGAACAACTAGTTCGATGGTGTTTGTAATTAGCATGGCGGAAGCTTGAAATCATAGCGTTCTTGAACCAACACTGTCAACACCGTCAAAATTAAAGTCCTCGTGTTCCTCTTATTTCCGTCCATGAGAACTCCTTTGCTGACGTCACAGTCAGCATTCGGCCAATCGTGGAATGCCGACCACCGCGACGCTTTCGATCGCGTGGTTCTCGTGCTAAGCGGGCATGGCGGAACTTCTCGCGATCATGGCTCGTGAAATGTCATTTTCAAATGCAAACAGCGCTCTTTACTGTCCCAATGTAGTGTTGCAGATGGTATGGAATTGTACATTATTTGAGAGTTTTAGTATTGCGTATAGAACCAAACGCGAGTTCTTTGTGTTAGGGTTGTGTGGTTCAGATTGCATTTGCGCGTCGTCGCCATGCTCCAATCCAAGAACGCAATTTTGTGTTCCCTGCACACGCAGTGTGAAACACGCAACACTGACGCAAACACGGAATGTTTGCGTTAGCTCGTACACGATTCAATAAAACAAACCTGTTTTACCGGTTTCCAACGCCAACGAAACGGGCTGTATAATGACCAGAACGACGGCGCTCAAGAACTAAAGGGACCACACGTTCTTGAACAATTGGCAATAAAAAACAAACATAACCTGTTACTTTTTTATCTTGGTGCATTTGGACCGAAAAGATTGGCGGCAACTTTGGAAATGTTGCCGATTCTCGAAAGTCTCGACCTTAATAGTACACAATTAATGTAATTTTACGTGGATTCCTTAGATTAGCTAGAATGTTTTCATTGATACTATTTTTATTTTATATGTTACCTAAAACGCTGCAATTTGGACGATAATTTACGCACTTTTGATTGACATTTTTGTTCGCGCGTTTGAAATCAGATAAGAAGCGACAAATTATATTAGAGCCTCAGAAATTAAGTGTTAAGATATCTTAACTGTATTATTAATATTAGTAAGAATTGCGGCGAATAAAGGCCCCCGATGAACGCCGCGATCACAAAATTACGCCTATTAACCATAATACTAGTCTTTCTAGAACGGCCGGTCTCTTCTTTTTTCAAACCCTAGATCAAACCCTGGGTCAAACCCTCGATGTAATATAAAGTCCTATGTATAACGCGTTGCTTTAAAATCACACACACACATCTGCTGTCTGCCTCGGATTCCGTTATGAGGGTAGGCAGAAAAGAACATAATGTACATATGAAACCGCAGTAGTCCTTTCACATGCATGTCATGAGGTATACTGCGCTATCATATGTACGCCATGTTCTTTTCTGTCCACCATATCGTCTCATAGTTTACGTGTTCAGTGTAACTTCGCAGCGTAGTATACCTCATAACGTCAAACCAACTAGCCCAAATCAAAGCGTTGCTCGTCAGATTCAATTTTTGGGTTTTTGTAGTGAGAACAGCGTTTTTTTTTTAATATATAAGTTTTGTTAACATAATTGAAACTCATCACCCCTGGCAGTATTTTGTGAAATTTGAATTGAATTTGTTATTCATGTGCTGGGAATATTGCTAAGGCAATTAATAATCTAAAAAAAAACATTAGAATACCCGGAGTTCTTTTTATTTCACATCGCAAATATCTAAGCGAGAAAAGGTAGCAAGAACACACTAATATCAGCGCCAATTTTGTTTAACGAGTACAATACTTAAGGTTGGCTCTAAGGTGTACAAAGACCCTGCTTTTAAAGCGACACTGATCTCTGCGAAATATTTTCAGGTGCCTCGATCGGACACGCATGACGCAAAATAAAGTTTCCGCGAACAACTCGTGTAGCTCTATAATTGTGCTGTGAGACACATTTTGAGTTATCAAAGAATCCGAAATTAACACCTATACGGAGCAATTAAATAAAAAATAGAACTTAGTTTCGGTTTCGTTCCAGAACTAAAATATTCCTCCCGGTGTAATTATTACACTAAACGCCGTTTTCTTTTCAGAATAAAAAGGCTACCTGCGCTAATAAGACCCGAGCTTCACTATATAAGGAGGAATAATTATGTGTCGCTCAGTGAAGCCAGCACAGTAGACAGGCTGAGCAACTGGTATACACCTTTCCAAAAAACGTTCCTAGGCCGTCGCCATGTTGCTCGGCTGAAGCGACTCTCGCGCCCTCTATCAGCTAGAAATTTTCTGCCACCCTCTTGGAGTGTGAAGACCCGTTCAGCGCGGTTCTCTACATGCGTTTTTGCGGTATTGCATTCGACGTTTTCTGGCGCCTTTTGAAAGTTTCCACCTCATTTTTTTATGCGTACTGCGCACCCTTTCTGTGTTATCTTCCATTGTGAGAAATAAGGATGGAAAGTGCCTGCCATTCAAGCTTTTCTGCTCGACATTCACGGGAAACGAAGGAGGTGAAGGACGTCGAACGGCCCTCGACGCGATTTTGCGAACATTGTTCTCCCCCCTCCCAGAGATAATCCGCGTAGAACCCTCAGCCATCTCCAAAACTAGCTACGCGTCCGGCGTGGGTGGGAAACGGGTCAGTCGCGTTCGTTCCTTTGCATTGGTGCTGTTGTGAAAAAAGGAAGCTCTCCCCAAAACGAAGTCAACTTGGATCCCGTCCGATCGTCAAGATGTGATTAGAGAGTTTTAGGGAACCGGAACAAAATACGATCGATAAACAAAAACGATCGATACCTTGGATCGGGCGAGTCGACCGATCGTTTGCCTCTAAGCGGCTTTGAGGGAACCATACTTGCAGACGAGAGCAGACGATTGGTACAGGTCGCGCCCCCTGGCAACGGAAACCTGCATCGGCCTCATCGAGAAAAGCAAATTTGCGTGTGTTTGTACAAATCGCAGAAACTGAAGTAAATAAAAATCGCATCCTATAAATATAGAGAACCTAAAACAATGTATACCTACTATAGTTCGTCTTGTTTTTTTACTCGAATGAATGCGCTTCCGTAATACAAAACCAGGCGCTCCATGGCGTGTCGCCACGGCGCTGCGAAGTTCTAAAATGTTCGTCTGCTAAAGAAGCAGACGAGCTTTCCGACAACAAAGACGCTCGTTCTTTTTGACGATGACTTGGAGTTGGCTCTATTCGGAGAAAACAATTTACAAAACCTTATTTTGTACGACTGTCTGCGTACTAAGAGAAGGCACTTGTTGGCGGCAAGGCATGGGACGTTCAACTTGGCGTCGATGGACGAGGAGGACGTCGTACGGCAGTTCAGGTTCACAAAGGAGGATCTGCCCCATCTCCGATCGGCGCTGCGCATCCCGGAGACGTTGACAGCAAACGGCTGAATCTGGGTGTCGGAAACTCGTTTGCCACCGTTTTTTTTTTTTTTTTTTTTTCAGTTTACCCGATTTATATCCTCGGGGAATAAAATAGTTCCTCGAACGTACATGGTAACTTGGTTTGTAAGTCATACGTTCTTCTCAGTGGGCAAGCTTTGGTGTTTTACATCAACCAAATATGATGTTTACTCCAACCACGTCCTGATATGCTGAAAAGTCGCCGACAGCAAACTCGATTTGACGCACAAATAAGAACACGCTCGCGCGCGCTTATCATCAACATTCGAAGTCGTCTGCCAGCGATCCTGTGTCTTTCCATCGAGGCCCACTGCAGGGTCGAGTATTAAGAAAGTTATGGACAAATGAAACTAGAAATATTAAATCGCGAAGAAAATACAAAAATAACAGAAATATAATCACTTTCTCAGGTTGAGGCGGTCATTTTTCTTGTACAAAGTTACGAGGAGGTCAATCCGTTCGCTCCTCGCAACGAGAAGTTTTTTTTTCGACGCCGCGTTTGAGCCTTTAAGGACGTCATCCCAAAGGGCTGGAGTAAAAAAAGGATTAGCGCCTAGCACCTCCCGAAGTAGGAAGGTATCATCTTCCGCTGAAAACCGCTTGCGACGAGGAGGCGGAGGGACGGAGGTAGATACGGCGCCCATGTTGCTCTCTTACGGTAAAGATAGCAGACGATCACGGTCGTACGCCCGCGAACCGATCGTTGAGCCGTGTACGGTACGACCACGAAAAAAAAAAAATAAAGGAAAACCTGTAACTTTACTGCTGTGCACTTTTTAAAACTATCACCCAATATTTAAAGAGAGAGAGATTTTGGGGCTTTATGGCGCAATAGCTACGAGGTCATCTGCGCCAAACTAATTGAAGGCATCATTGTACTATAAAACGGGTTTTACAAACGGATAACCAAGAAGCTAGAATCGGTGTAAATGGACAACACTACCAAGAAATTATATTACTCGTTCAAAAGAGATCAGAGGATTCTCTCCCAGAAGGAGAGCAGGATGAAGTGGGATATGATGTTGAAAAAATTCAGGGAAATGAATGCGGCGCTTGGGCTCAAGGCCGAGACACAACCACAAGATATGCAAAAAAGTGAGGCTATCACCACACTGATCGCAGACTGGAGGATCCCCTCCCAAAAGCAGATACCCATGGGTTATAAAAGAGTGTCCGATTCTCAGACGGTACAACAGCGTTTCATGAAGTCGGCTCTTGCATGAAGAGCTTTCCCAAACTCCCAAAGCAGGTTTGGTAACATGGCGTTTGTTATTGCACTCCATGTCCCATTCCAATTGCCAAGAATGAAGAATCGAGGACTTCACCAAGGGCTTAATATCTTGATAGGGTAAACAAGACAGCGATTGTGGAAGGTTACCGGCAGACCCTGCAAGCTTGTCGGCTTCTTCATTGCCTTGTATGCCAATGTGACTGGGCACCCAACAAAACTTTGTACCTCCATGCAAAGCAGAGTTGAGTTTATATCGAATTTGTTGAACAAGCATATTTTTAGTATCTTTAAGAGAGCAAACTGCAAGAATCACACTTTGAGAGTCAACGAACAGGACCGCCCTCAGTATTTTCCGATTGATAATGCATTCAATCGCCATTGATACCGCATAGAGCTCCGCAGTAAAAATACTGGCGATATAGTCAAGTCGTTGAACCTTGGAAAAACTATCAGAATACACAGTGCAACCGACAAAAGAGGAGGTCTTGGCACCATCTGTATAAACATGAAGATAACCGTCATACTTTGTTTGCATTTCACAAAACTCTTGCTTAATTACAGCATGGGAAATGCCGTGCTTGTTGAACTTCGCGAGAGACCAGTCGGATTCAACTCGCTGCGTTTTCCAAGGTGGAATACGCTTGTCTTTACGAACGAGATCAACCTGGTCCAGAGAAAGGTGCAGTGAAATGCGAAGATGTTTAATACGGAGGCTTAACGGTGTCACAATACTTGGTTTATTTTCAAAAAGGCGAAAGAACCTTGACATTGTAAGTGAAGAGTACGTCGGATGCTGAGGGTCGGCCAGAATCATGTAAGCATATGTTAGACTAAGATATGTACATCGTTTGTTCAGGGACATCTCATTGGATTTAGCATACAAACTGAGGACGGGGGACGTCCGGAAGGCTCCTCTTGCCAGTCGCAAGCCGAGATGGTGAACTGGGTCCAACATTTTAAGGGCAGAGGGCCGAGCCGAACCATACACTACTGCACCGTAATCAAGACGGGATCGTACAAGGGCATTGTATAATTGAAGGATACACTTTCTATCAGACCCCCAAGACTTGTGAGATAAAACTTTTAAAAGGTTTATGGACTGAAGGCATTTTTGCTTCAGAGCTTTAAGGTGGGAAATAAAGTTAAGCTTTTTATCAAATATTACACCAAGAAATCGGTGCTCCTTTCTAACAGGGATAGGGGTTCCATTTAATTCCAGGAATGGATCCAAAGACAACCCGCAGCGCAAAGAAAAAGGCACACAGACCGTTTTTGAGGCAGAGAACTTGAACCCATTTTCGTCGGCCCACTTTGACAGTTTGTTTATGGCTAACTGCAACTGACGCTCACAACTGGAAAGGTTACAAGAGGACGATAATATCTGTATATCATCAGCATAAAGAGAATATGCAATTGAAGGTGGCAGCAGTCGTGCGAGTGAATTCATTGCTAGCAAAAATAAAGTCCCACTTAAAACACCCCCTTGAGGGACTCCGTTTTCTTGGACAAAGGAATCGGATAGGACTGAACCAAGACGAACTTGGAAAGTCCTGTCCCTCAGATATTCCTTTATGCATCGAAGCATACGGCCACGGATATTACAAGCATACAGGTTGCGGAGAATCCCATACCTCCACACTGTGTCATAGGCCCTTTCTAAGTCGAAAAAAAACTGCAACACAGAGCTGCCTGTTTACAAATGCTTCACGTATCACAGTTTCCAGGCGAACTAAGTGGTCAAGGGTAGATCGACCTTGGCGGAACCCACACTGATTATTATCAAAGACCCTCTGGCTTTCTAACATGTATACCAGTCGCCTGTTTATAAGCCTTTCAAACGTTTTCCCGAAGCAGCTCGTCAGTGCAATTGGGCGATAACTCGATGGCTGTGAGGAGTCTTTATTAGGTTTTAGAAGGGGGATGATATGTGCATGTTTCCAAGCCTGAGGGAAATTGCTTTTTCCCACAAAAGATTGAAAAAGAGGAGAAGCTTGTCAAAGGATTCCGAAGAAAGGTGGTGGAGCATCTCATAGTGAATTCTATCGGGCCCGGGGGCAGAGGGTTTAGTTACATTATAGGCCATCTCAAGCTCGCATCGCGTAAAAGGTTGGTTATAAGATGCTGAATTTTCTCCCGACATGACAAGCTTTTGTCGCTCCACGCGAGCTTTCAACTGTACAAAGTTAGCACTGTAGTTGGCCGAACTAGATGAATTATAAAAGTGTTCCCCGAGTATATTACCAATGTCTTTTAGTGATGAAGAAGGAGCGTTAAACGTTGGAATAGCAACGCACCTATAATCTCCATTTACTTTCCGATATCTGTCCCAGGCCTCTTTGGCAGGGACAAAACTAGTTAGATAAGTGAGATACTTCATCCAAGACTTCCGCTTTGCTTGCTTTCTAGTCCAACGAGCCTTAGCTTTTCGTCGCTTGAACTCAACAAGGTTGCTTGAAGTGGGGTATCTGCGAAATCTGCCCCACGCCTTATTTTGGTCCGTCCGGGTCCGGGCACACTCCTTGTTCCACCAAGGATTGCATTTTTGGGTATATTACCAGATGTTTGTGGAATGGACTGCTGAGCAGCCCTTAGTATCTGCACAGTGACAAGAAGTGTAGCGTTCTCAGAGGACATAGAAGAAAGAATTGAAGGATCTAAAGTAGAATGAAGATTAAAAAGCGTCCAGTCAGCCTTGTCTAACTTCCACCTAGGGACCCGCTTTAAAAGATTAGGCAATGAAACGGTGCTTTCTAAAATAACTGGATAGTGATCACTTCCGAAGGGGTTATGAAGAATCTTCCAGGAAAAGCAAGGAAGTAATGAAGGTGAAGCAATAGAAAGATAAATCGATGTGAATGAGTTGTGTGCCGCACTAAAAAAAGTTGGCTCTCTCCCGTTAAGAAGGCACAGCCCAGAAGACAATAAAAGACGCTCAATTACACCACCACGGGAGTCCTGACGGGTACTACCCCACATAGGATGATGAGCATTAAAATCTCCTAAAATTAAAAAAGGATGAGGAAGCTGTCCTACAAGTCCCTGCTGCTCTTGATGATTCAAAGGACATTTGGTGGTGTAATTGAGCGTCTTTTATTGTCTTCTGGGCTGTGCCTTCTGGGCAGACAACTGTTACAAGGCGGTCCACGAGGAGACGCACTGCAACAGCCTCCAGAGGTGTGCGAAGTGGAACTTGGGAGCAAGCGACTTCTCTCTGCATCACTACTGCAACGCCGCCAGAAGGAGTGGAAGCGAGACGGTCTTTCCTGAAAACCTGATGACGTCTTAAAATGTTAAAAGAATTAGAATGAAGATGGGTTTCTTGCAAGGCAAGAGCGATGGGTCGAAGCTCATCCATGATATGAATGACATCATCAATATTTCTTAAAATACCGCGACAGTTCCATTGCATAAAATGGAACTTCATCTATTAAACAGTGTGTAAATATGTAAATATAAAGAGATAAAAGATAGCGAAATAAATAAAACTATGGAGAGCCAACTCGAGCTAGGTAGAAGAAGTGACCACAATAATGCAACGATCAGGACCATCACTTCGGCGCTACTACAGGTTGCTTCTTTTTAGATTTACGAGAAGCTGTCTCCCATTCCATACCATCCAGGTCGGACCCAGGAGTAGACTGGCTGTCAGCATCAGTTGGTATCTCCATGTCCTGGGAAGTGTCTGATGGATGGATTTTGACGGAGTTGGTCCGGCCTGGAACGCGCGGGGGAAAACCCCGGCCACGACCGGATGAAAGAGCGGTGGATGAGCTGGGCAAGGGGTCACCCAAGCTCGTTTTGACACCTCCTTTCTCAGGAGATGCATGGGTACCATGCTGCTCCTTCGGTAGGGGGGCCCTCTCCAGCGAGCAGGAGCGAGAAACTCGCTCCTTCTCCCTAGGAGGGGACCTAGGAGAGGGGGAAGGCGCGGCTGCTGCCGGCCTGTCCTTGGATGGGGGAGCATCACGCGTGCTACCACCAGTAACTGGGGGAAGCTGCTGCTGCCCTGTTGGGGAGCTTGGACCCTGAAGTCGGCCGCCAAGATCTCGGGAGAGACCTGGGTGGCCCTTGACTCCGAGCGAGCTGATTTCAGTCGCATTCGTTCTGTCGCGCGCGTAGCCAAGAAAAATAGTTCATAGGTTTGTTTATTGATTTTTTGTTCAAATGTGGTGCAATGCTTTCTCAATGACTTCGGGAAAATACATGCACCATGAAACACAAAATACAGCGGGAAAAGACGAGAATTTAGCCGCCAGCAGCGTTTAAAACTGCGCCTACGCATGCTGCGCTTATCGAAATCAGAGTTCACTCGGTTAGGGTTAACAGGGACGCCGGTGAGAGTCTAGTCTGAAACCCAGTGAATGGGCTCAAAAGCGGTTTGCTGCCCCTGGGGTCCAGTGTTTCTTGGAAAGATGTATACCGGCACGCTTCTCCGACCCTGACTATAACCGCCTCTTTATAAATCGAGTGGCGCCACCTAAAGTGAGTAGGAGTGTCGCGAATACAAAGTGAAGTGTTCATACTGCAACGCGGCGTATGCCTGGGCCAGCGGCAGATGAAGAAGAGCCTAAGGAACACAAACAAAATAAACGAGGCCACGCAAGCCACGAGAAGGAAATCCGAGCGGGTCGACCACAGATAGACGACGGTACAATGGGTTTAACATGAACAATGCCTTTGGCGCGCGAGCCACGATGGGGTCCGTGAATGTTTGAGAATCCTAGGTCACTAAACTCGTCAGACACAACTTTCTTCATGTTATGAGATAGCGGGGGGAGGAGCCGAAAGATTGCAGCCAAGTTTTCTTTGCTCACAAACCCGCAGATCCGTATATCTTCGTGACGTTTTTCATTGCAAGGGCGTAAAATCCCTACTAGTCCCTAGGCGCCGAGCTAGAGCAGCACGAGAAAGCACGCGGAGACCAACGTGGTTCGTATACGTATAATGTGCCACGATGAAGATTATCAGCTGCGACCTAGGATGCCTTCATGTGCGCTTTGCTTGGGGTGATGACATCTGGCCATTTTGTTTCAAGCGCTGATTTTTATTTTTAGTTCTGAAGCGCGTGAAAGAGCGTGTCCCTGCACGCGCTCGTGGCGCTGACTGTGTTACGGCGACATTTTGCTTCCTGCGATTTCTTTGTATTTTCCTTGTGAGCGCCAGCTGTCGGCATCGGGTACTACAAACGATGGCTTCACCCTAAACAAAAGGGCATTGAAGCACACTACTGCGACCTTTATGGTCTCTAAAAAGTACAGCGGAGGCTTGGGTAATTGCATTCTAAAGTCAACACCGTCAAAGTTCATAGTCAGATTTCGTTCTTACTTCCGCCGACAAAGCAGAATTTACTAAAAAAGTCCCTGCTTTCCATTTTATTTATCTCGGCCTTTCGAATTTGATCAGAGTGTAGACCGACGTTGCCAGGTCACTACCAGCCGAGTAGCATTGCCCATCTTTGGACGGATTTCGCTTCCGGGCAGTTGTCCCCCATCAGCGGGAGATAAAACTATTTTATGATAGACTTTCAAAGATTAGCCAAACTGGGATTAATTCTGCGTTCATCAACTGAAATAAGAGTGATGTCAGTTTGTCAATATAGGCCTTTGTCCGGAAGTGTTCTTTTTAGCCTCGACCGCTAGGAGCAAAAGCGAACAATACCCTCGAACCCAGACGCTCACGGCGAGGGGGGGCTGCGTCGGGCTGCGCCGCTGCTTCCCGCCGCGGGCTTCTTCGCTGGTGTGCCAACTGCCGTCCCACCGGCATCGGTCCTGTTTACCGCGGTATGTGAGTATAGTGCCCGTAATGTGAGAGCCGTTTGTCCATATGCCACTTTGCCGCTGTTGGTTTCCATCTAGCAGAGCCAAAAAACATCTCGCGAAGAGTTGACCGCGCCGCGAGTGACGAAAAAAAAAAGCAAACATGGCGACGGTTTGTACGATAGCTTTTGTGGCTCCGGTGTTGCGTGTCTTCAACGTCCTCGTGAGAAAATTCCCCTGCTCTTCGAAGTTATTGCAAGCCCCACGAGTGGCGCGAAAGATGTGGAATTATCGTCTCAACTACAAATAAGCAGGCCTTCACGAGCAACAACAAAGCCGAGCAGGCGCTCGGCACCGTTGTGTCGTCAGATGTTCTACAACACCGCGGTATTTTCATTTATCATTTGAAATGGCTGCAAGAGTGGGAACTTAATCAATTTCTTGGATTGTTAACGCCGAGGTGAGTGCCCTCCGTTCTAGTGCCGTTGTCGCGCAAAGTGCAGAGAAAACCGGGTGGCGATGGTGGCGGTGCTCTTTGATCGCTTTGATCTTGCGCCGTCGGGTTCATGGAGTCCGGAGTAGACGTGCGTACGTGCGTCTGCTGGATCGGCGTATTTGGACTGCCTCAAAACTCTTTCTCACGCGCATTTTCCTTGTGAACCTTAGTAGCTCATTACACCTCGTCGTCGACTACGCTCATTTGACTACGACGCACGAGCCTGCCTGATGGGAATTTCACTGCCTAAGATCTTGAGTGTGCTGTAACGAGGGCTAATAAAATATCACTTCTGAACAAACGAGTCGAAGTTTCGTCTGTTATCCTAACTGATCGCCTGTCACAATATTAATCAGTAGCGTTCCTAGACACCGCCCCCACAGGCACCGTGCTTCGTTGCCCGATAGTAAGTGTCTCCTGGTACCTCGTAGAATTCCAGCTCCAACTTCAAGTAATTACCATCCTTTAGAACTGGCAATTAATAGTTTCGAACCCAGACGCTCGCAGCGTGTTGTGTGTGTGTGTGTGGGGGGGGGGGGGGCTATAGACCGCGACCTTTCTCAGTACTAGCACGTTGCCAGCGTCGGTCTTGATTACCGCCGTGTAATGTATCAGTGCAATTCGTCCGGACGGCACTGTGCCGTTGTTGGTTGTACGAACAACCAGAGGAAACGCAGGGTTCTTTTGGACACCCACTGCTCGTCACACAATTGCCTAAGAAGCGAGTGCGAATGCGACGTCTACGCTTTCCACAAGTTTCCGTCCCATGCAGCTTCTCGGCAAGAATGGACAGCCGCACTCAGAAGAAAAAACTTCACTCCGAGCAAGAACTCAAGAGTGAGTGCCAGTGTACAGCAACAATTTTTTTTCTATGCGTACGCTTGGCGTGCGTGATGGATACAACAGAGGCGTTCACTTCTCCGTGATCAGTCGGCAGGTCGTTTACGTCGTGTACGTACGCTAGCTACGAAGGGTACCTTCGTTTCTGTTTCGGTTTAGGCTCGGCAGAGCCGCGCTTCCGCAGAAAGGCAAGTAGATCGCGAAAATCAGTCTCAAACGTGCCACGAATATAATGTCGTATACAAGAAGCCAACAATCAAGCATTTGAAAGCTACAAAAAAGCGGAAGCGAAATATTTACTGCGCAATGAACCCGGACTGAAACGCGAATGTCAAGGGTCAGCAGACACCGAGAACATCTAAAACAAGAAAGGTTTTTCCTTGTTCTCTTGATCGAGATGCGTTCTCGAATATTCACGACATCGTTCCTGTTGAAGAACGGGCCGCGGAGGCTTCTGGTGAAGACATCTTTCACGATGTGTCGGTGCATTCGGACAGCCTGCAACATCCAGCTCCCCAAAGCAACGCCGCCAACACAGCCCCCCCTCCTGCCTGCCAGTTCTTTCCACGTGGTGGCGCGAGCGTAGATACACATGGCGGCGCCCTGGAATTGGCGTGGACACTGGTCGATTGACGGTCATGTTTCGACAACGCGAGAAACACCAGGCTTTTATCGTACACAACCAAACGTTTTACCGTCGACTCGAACACGCACCATCAAATTTGTGGTTCAAAACTGATCATCCTGACCCTTACGTCAAAGTTATGAACTGTAAAAGGACGTCACTGAACGCGCCTGCACACAACGAGCCCTGGCACGAGCCTCTCGATTGAAAGTCTGTCATGGCCGATCGTAAGTTCATAAAACGCGCCCCGTTTTAATTCCAGAATCTCTAGAACCATAATTTCGAAAATTGTACGCTGTGCTGTTCCTCGTCATCGCTCAGTTGGAAGGCCTCTAAGCAGGGTTGTCGAAACAGAAGAACGGGGAGGGGGGCGATTCACCACGCCCCCCAAATGGCGTCGAAAAAGGGGGCGCCAAGGGCATAAGGGTGGGGGGAAATATCGCCCCAGCCCCGGGCTATTGCATTTCAGATAGTTATGATAAAAAAACAGTTATCTGTAATGTGGAATTAGAGCGCAGCTCTTGAGGAGGAGGAGGGGAGGGTATGCCTCTCCCCCTCCTCCTATCCTTCTCCCCTCTCATTTAGCGGAGAAACCTTATTGGTGTTAAAATCACGTGACGTAAATTTCCCCGCTATATATAGTGAAAAAATGTCCCATAATGCAACGCGCGCGCGGTTACGCAGACGGCGACGCCGCTAAAGCTCGAAACGGGCGCATAAGGGTTGCGCTCTAAAAATTCGGGGGAAGGGATATCTTCACTACTATCACCCCTCTCTCCCGAACAATTTCTACGGCCCTTCCTGACCCCTATTTGAGTGTGTGTTGGTTATACCTTTCCCCTTTCCACAGCTTTTTCTCGCCATCCCCCCTCGCCCGCTCATCTCTCAGTCATTACCGACGTCACTGACGTCGCTAATGACTGAGTGACGTTGTTGACAGTGGCGCCAGTATCAACCCCGGTGGCGTTGTTGACAGTGGCGGAAGATGAGCTCTAAACCCGCATACACCGCGCACGGATCCACAATATCACAAAGTTGAATCTTCGCCTCGATTCCGAAGATTTTGGCCTCAAATAACTCTTTCCCAAAGTTGTGAAACGCCACTTTGTCGTCAGCAATAACTTCCACAAACGACGATCTTGCGACGAGAAAGTTCAGAGTATTTACAGCCCGCCTAGGTACAATCTACGTTTAATTGACTCAATCGCGGCGTAGGGGTGTAGGGACACGCGAGCGCGACGTCATCAGTGCAGCCCTTCAATCGGTTGGCGCCACGGTGTTGCTCGCGCGCGCTCCGATGCAGCTTGCTACAACATTGTGCCTAATATTCTCGCTGGAATTTGAGCACCGAGAAAGCTAAGATGATTGGCATCTTGTCCCGCGTGACGCCAACGTCGCGAGAGTCCAATCAGCACGCTCTGCGAACTTCGTGCCCAACTTTGTGTTTGACGAGTTTAGCAATCCTGGTTTATCTGCCGGGACCCAAAAGCGTGTGATGGCAATGGTTGCTAAAGCCCCTTCATCTTTCAAAAGTAGCGCAAGGTGCGTCGATGCGCGAGGTACGTCCGACAAGCAGCCCTGGGAAAGATCACGGCGGCACAGCGCAGCACCGATCTAGGTTTCAGACGCCGTGTTGTTTTCAGAAGTGGCGCGCAGCACGTGTCACGAGCGTTTCCACAACAATGAGTGGTGCCACTTTTCCCAGGAAAGAAGGGCTTTAATGAAGGCCCCTTACGGCATGCCTACAGGGGTATTTTGTATTAGTCAGAGGGTTCGTGCCCCCGTAACTGCCGGGTCAATGTATACAGAGGATGCCATCCGTATGAGGAGTATTCACTGGGCGCCATATTTGTGGGTGCTGTCTAGAGCGCATGCTCAGAACGAGCCCCCATTAATAGGCCGCTAAGACCGGCCGTTTTCACGGTGTGGAATGCACGTTGCAAAAGAACCCTGGAAGCTAGCCATCAGCACGCGCTCAACAGTCGCGCACACAGCTATGTGCGCCAGTGAATACTTCCTTTAGGTGGGGACGCGTCTACGTTGTTATTCTTTGTTGTTACGTGAATCCAAAGTAAACTTCTTCACTATGATTTCCCCCTGCTTTTAGAGTATACTTGCATTTAGTCATAGATACTCGCGCGAAACGGCAGGACACAAATATGAACGCGGCCCGATTGCAGGCAAGGGTGTTTGAAGCCGTAATGAAAGTAACCAATTACTGTTTGGTGTAACGGTCACAGCCTCGAGCAATAGTAAATACACCATGTAAAACCCTGCCAAAACCCCTCGATGTGTTCGTCTCACAAGTAGCGTGAAATCTGCCAGTGCGCGAGTCCTATGCTTCGCACTGAAAAAAGCCGCATTTGGAAGCGAATGCCGGTGGAGCACTTGCTCGTTGGTACGTTGCTTTTCCGTTTTCACAAAAATCGTTGACAGCTCTAGTACGAAACGCCAACCACAAATATCGTCAAGGAGATTTAGGCAATGCCACTCAGGAGGTAAGGGCTGTACATTTCTCCCTCAGATATCATCACTAAGGGATCCACGCCGCGCCACCAAGCCCGCGTGAGCATCGCCGCCAACCTGTTGTGAAGCGTCCCAGAACGAAAGCGACGCTAGCACCTGGCGATGCCAAGACGGACGCGTCGGTCGCTTTGTGGCGACTCTCGTCGAGCTTCTTTGTTTAATTGCCGCTCAGGGCTGGTCGGAGACTCATAACGATGACGTCATGAGCGGGCCTTGTCTTTTATGTTGTATTTAAAGAGGATACAGCCCATCGGGGCCCGCGGTGCAATGACGTTATATGCAAGCCACGCATTTTCGGTGTAAAAGCAAGCTCTGTGAACATCATTCCAGGATACATACAAATCTCCCTACTGAAAAAAATCATATGAACCTATATAAGAACTGATATGAAATATCCAAAAACTGATATGCGATATACGAAACTGATATGAAATACCCAAAAACTGATATGCGACATATAAGAACTGATATACAACACATGCCAACTTAGATGAATGTGTCCAATAAACATGTCAGAAATACATTCATATAATATTTTGCAGTTTACGACGTGCCAAGCGGGAAAGCAAACACCAGAAAACCAGTAAATCAAGCCGCAGTGGAGCGGCTTGATTTACTGGTTTTCAAATAATTGCGGCATAAGCGCTTACTTTTTATTAAGAAATTCATCCCCTGAGCCGTTCAAAATACTCTCAGAGGTATGACATTACTGAAAAGAAATACAACATCCTGAGAATATTATTTATTTCTTAGGTGGCCATCGAAAACCTCCGTACTTACAAAACGACCTGTATGAAAGGCGGAAACGCAGAGCTCAGAAGTAGTTATTGGGTTGTCGTATTCATGTTTGTTGTGCCGTGAATGTGTATGCGCTCAATGTACATGTTCAGCTGATTCTAGTAGTATACGTAATGTATCTACCGGGTGAAACAAGGAGACGGCAGGCTCTTTAAATCGACCGGAAAATTCGGTTTCTTAACCTATTGCGCTACGACTTTGTGCAGCGTTGCCCACAGATGGTGCATTTTTTTTTGTAAAATTTGCAAAGAACGAACTTACCTGAGGAAAAAGTAAAAAAAAGAAAAAGGCTTAGCTCCTATGGAAACGCAGCGACGCCACCGGTCTTCAAAGAGCACGGCGCCATTTCGCACGGGACACAAGAGATGGCGCAACGAACGCCGCCAACGAACGAGTATTCGGCGCCGAGAGCCAGCGTCTTTAGCAGACAATCTTTTCGACTCAAAAGCGGCGCGCGTTCCGCAGGTGGCGACAGTCGCAGAAACAAAAACAGGCGCGGTAACAACAAGGAGCTGCAGTTCCTTGTCTGCCAAATACGCCGGCTCTCGGCGTCTGCTCGTTCGTTGGCGGCAGTTGGCGTCGCGACCGCTTGCGCCATCTCTTGTCTTCCGTGCGAAACGGCGCCGTGTTGTTTGAAGACCGGTGGCGTCGCTGCGTTTCCATAGGAGCTAAGCCTTTTCCTTTCTTTACTTTTTCCTCAGGTAAGTTCGTTCTTTGCAAATTTTACAGAAAAAAATGCACCATCTGTGGGCAACGCTGCACAAAGTCGTAGCGCGATAGGTTAAGAAACCGAATTTTCCAGTCGATTTAAAGAGCCTGCCGTCTCCTTGTTTCACCCGGTAGATGGTGGCGTGAGTAAATAAAAATATTTTTGTAGCACATGAATTAGGCGGTACTTAGCGCCACCTCGCCGAGTGTAACTAATAAGCGGCATATGAAACTGACATGAAATAATAAGTTCTGATATGAAAAAGGTGTCCAATAAACATAGAAATAAATTCATATACTTTTTTTCAGTAGGGCTATAGCCCCGCGGGAAATTTGACAAAGCAGCACGTTTTTGTTTGTCGCTTGGACAGCGAGAAAATCGCGTACCACACGTCCGAACGAAGTTGGCACCGGTCAGATGGATTGGGATGGCACGTCTCATGTACAACGCATGTATTCTACGCATCTCTAAACGACAACCTAGGGATGGTGCTCACTAGTCGCCATATTTGAGGTGACTGCTTAAAACACATGCTCGGGATGAGTTCTCATTCATGGTCTCCCGAAGGTTACAATCTCATCTCAATAGTGTGCAATGTGGATGTTGAAAGCCTTGTGGAAGCTTGCCGTGAGCAAGTGCTCAGCACCAGCGAGCTCGGCCATGGCCACTTGGGAATACCGCCTCTAGCACACACAACCATTCTAAAACGCTATAAAACAAATCTCTCCAGTTTAATGTTTTTTACCAAAAAAAAAGGATAACAAAAATAACTAAACGTACCCTGACATGACATTTGAAAAAAAAAATAAAGAGAAAACAATAAACGATGGCCGTTCCTAAGGACATCGCGAACGCAACCACACGAAATTGCCAGATTTGTGTACATAGTCTTTTTTTATGCTTACTTCACGGCCATGGCTGTTTCGCTATCTCACTGATGTCTCCTACCCTTCCGGAACAATAAAGCATCATTGCAAGGGGAATGTATACACCTACTCCGAATGAAGATAGACACAGCTAATTGAAAGGAATATTAAAAGAACATTCTTGAAACCTCGTTGTGATAACTGAGATTTCGCTTCTGCTCGAGGACTTCGAGGCCTTGAAAAAGCCGAACCCAGTTTCAACAAACGGCGAAATGTCCAAAGGATAAATATAGAAGCTTACCAACGCCAAGGGTCCAGCACCGGCCACTCGGAATATCGACGAAAACGCAAGGCATTCGATGCACAATCTACCGCGTGCCAGTGCGCTTGCCTACAAACTATTTAGGGCCTATAATAGTGGTGCGAAACAGGCAGCGAGAAAACCTCCCCCTCCAGTCACCCTACTATTGGCAACGTGAGAGATCGAAAGCGTCGCTGTGGTCGGCCCAACACAATTGGGCGAATGGTGACTATGACGTCAGCAAAGGATGTCTCATCGACGGAAATAAGAAGATCGTAGGAACTTCAATTTTGACAGTGTTGGCAGTGTTGCTTTGAGAGCGCTATGATTTCAGGCTTCCACCATGCGCATTACAAACACCATCGAACTTGTTGTTCACAAGGTAATGATGTCACGAAAGTAACCAAACGAGGTCGCCACAGAAACGTCTCGTCGCCAATAGGGGTCGCTGCTGTCAACTTAACGCACAGTATCAAAATATTCTGGCGGCCTAGTTGGTTATACATACTAAATTACCAGCGCCTCCTGTACTAAGATGTCTCTCAGGTGGCTCACAGTACCATTGCGGCCTGTCTGCCATAACAAACTCGGTCAAACAATTCTCAAAGCTTTTTGTTTAGCCTAGCGAGCTAAACTAAATTACCTAAGCGTAGAGTATCGGCATTCTTTTCCCCGACATTTTTCTGGGCACCGCATCTTGTTGGTAATTACAAACCAAACGAAACTGTCGATTGTCATGATTCAAAAGTGCGACTTCCTCGGCTCTAGTTACGGTGTTAGAACGCTCACGTAATATTCTTTGCTTTGTCACGAACTGTTTCCACATTTGTGAAGAACTGTTTCAGGAAAAACTTTAAATAATTGACAACCATCGTTTTAAGCACCAAGATGCGCATAAAGCGTAGCTTAGTTTGTGGTTCTATTTTATCCCGACCGCACAGGTGCATAAAGAAAACGAACCGCTTGATTTCGCGATTTAGGTGCTGCTTCGGTGGCTTCATCAGCCCGTAGCGTTGGCTGCGCTTCGAACTAAAGTGAAGCAAAGCATGTATACAGATCTTAGGTTTATTTTAACTAACAGGGGATCTTTTGACATGCAACCGAAATCTTAGATTGGCCACCGTCAGATTGTTGGCTCCTCGGCCGATATTTAAACCCGACAAACATGGATTCATGGGCCAGCGCGTTGGCTCAGAGACAATGAGTTGTTTCACTGATTTGTGTTTTGTTTAAATATCACTGCCACTTACTTGAGAGCCGCCAAGATGGTTTTGAAAACAAAATATAGTCGAACCATGGCGACACGCTTAGTTTGAGTGCGAAAATGATTTTCGCGAGTGATAAAAACATTCAAATGTTTTCGCATACGTGGCGAAATCCCAAATGGTTGAATCCCTTTTAGGGCGCCTATCTCAGTTGGATCGCGTCAGGCATGTGTACTGACCACGGTGGAAGGAATTTTATTTCTTCCAGCGTGGTACCGACGAACAGTGAAACGCGCGTAAGTGCAGCTGTGGCTTTCTCGCAGCCTCGCGCTTGTTGTTCTGAGATTTTTGGCACGGTCACTGCGCGTATCCAGGCACCTGACACCCTGACATCTGGAGCTTTTTCTGTCTTTCACGTGGCCTTCCAAGCGGCACACGCCGGTAAATGCACATGAAGCTATTCTTGAACACGTGTCGCCATTTGTATTTTATTTTAAGCAAACTGCAATTTACCGTAACTGAGCGGAAAAAGCTTGAGGTCTAATAACATTCTTTATGTGTAATTTAGCAATATGGAAGTTCTGGAAAAAGTAACATCGAAGGATGCTTCGTAATTTAATGTCTCGTAGTTTTGATTAGTTGACGTGATTTTGTTTTCATATCACCATGGGATATAATACCATTTTAAACTTTAGTTTCTATTTAAAAAAAAAAAAAACATTATCTGCAGAGTTCGTTGCTTACTTTTTATTGATTATATCCAGCCGAACCCTAACGTAAAATGTCTTGGGCGATGGAAGGTTAGAACTCTAGAAATAAGCTTTTCAATATTAAAAACTGTGGTCTAATCAAAGCCAAAAAATAACTAACAGCTAAAGATAATCGTAATACTGAGTCATTAAAGTATTGTAAAAAATCTGTTATTTAATTTGTCATTAGTTTTATATTTGTATGATGCATAGAAAGAAAGTTATAAACCAGCGAAAACCACCCTAACATCATGCATGGTGGTGTTTCACCTTAAAGCGATACTGGCGCTAATCGGACTGATAAACCCGGAGATCTTCGAGTGCATTCCTTACACTCGAGCTCCTTTCTCTCGGCGCGCACAGGTTGTCGAGCTCCTTCTCGTCTACCTCACTCCTCCTCTTCTATTCCTCCGGTTACATGACCTCCCAGTTAAACAATCGGCGTCGAGCACCTCACTTTCCTCTCCCACGCGGCAACCAATCAGTGTCGAGCCTCGCGACGACGCTCTTTTCTGGGCTTCACAAAATGCCGAACACCTGGCCAAAGAATGTTCCACGGTAACATTCGTTTTATTCGCGATGCCGCTCATGTATTGGTAAGGAGGGTAGTTTGATCAAGGGTTGAAAACTGATATATGCATGCTCCAAGACTTTTAAAATGGTCTGGAAAATGCCAGAAAGATCTTACCGCCTAATATATTGAGCACAATATTAAAAGAAGAACACCTTTTATAGTGCGCGTATATTTGTACTGTTTTGTCTTGCAGATTTTTTCCTAGATTATGAGTATTATACTCTGTTTCACACTTAGCGTGCAACGCTGTCAAAGCTACTGGCGCGAGCATGAGGTTTGATTTCGTTGATCATTTGCACGCGTGCTCGAGCGAACGGAAACGTAGACAAAGTCACGCTCTCGCGCCAGTAGCTTTGGCAGCGTTGCATACTAAGTATGAAACGGAGTAGTGTTATCAGTGGGTTGTTGCTACTTGAACAAGTTTTACATTCTTTTAGACTGGTATTCTCGCTTATATTCGTCACTTGTCTTTATATACTTGCTGTGGACATAAGATTGGACCCGGAATAGTTGGGAAATTAAATATTGTTCACTGGTGATAGAAGTACTGTAACTAAAGCAATTTCTCTTTTATACTGTTAATGAAGTTACCTACTGTGTGCTGGGATACAAGCAACAAAGTATATTTTATTATATTCCTTCGAAGAGACAAAATGCGCGCGCGTTTTCCTTTACGATAGCGCTGGAGCAGCACAATATTTAGCAGGTTATTGCCTGCTTCAGTTGAAAACCGGAAGTGCAATACACTCCAAAAAAAGAGAGGAGAAATGGAGGAAAAAGCGATTTTCCTCCTTGTCGCCTACGGAAGGGAGGAAATCGCACCCGTTCTTCCATTTCACCGATTTAGATGCAGCGCAACCTGGTGGTGCTCGAAAAAGGGACGAAAATTCCTTCCACATGTTCTCGGCGGAAGCGGCAGTCGAACCGCCGCTGCCGCCGCAAACACGTTCAATGGTGGTAACGGCAACTCGAGGGCTTGGTTACCGTCACCTAGAGCAATCGCACTACTGTCCATGCGCGGTGCTAGGTGAGAAAAAGCGGAGCTGCGGGTCTAGCGGTGGTACACTAGTTTAACAAAAAAAAAAAAAAAAGGCGAGGCGCGTATTGTGGCGTGTGTCTCGCGAGAATCACGCCGTATGTGCCCGCTTCGAGATCGCGCTTATTCATTGCAGATGAAACCTTGCAGCTGCGATAAGTACAGGCGGCGACTTATCACCGCCACGGCAAGTGCGACCGCTTTCGTCGCGTTACTTGCTACAGGACAAGTAGCCATAGTGACACACTAGCGCCAGTTGAACCTTTAGCGTGCATTATAATACCTCCACGGCTGGGGCATTTGCGCTGAGCCATAAATACCGAAAAGTTTACTTTGGCTTGACAGAACAGTACGTAATAACAACATAGATGTGTCGCCACCTATAGAGGCAGCATCCTGGTATACACTTACTCGGTGGTTACGGGGGGCACGAAGAAATTCACTATTCCAAAACATGCTTCTATACCTTCGGTAGGGGGCAACCATTGATATCACACGCCTTTGGGTCATAACATATAAACCGGGACTCCACACACTTTCTCGGACTCCATCGTTTCTCTCGAGCCAAAGTCAAGGCGTTGTTAAAGTTAAACATATCTCTCGTAGTCCAGCTGTGGCCGGCTCGCTTGGAGTTGCTTCTCCTGGCGTGCGTGGTCGTCGCCACGTCGCTCTCGCTTGTGTTCCTTAGGTGCTTCTTCATCAGCCGGTATCACCGACGCACGTGGCGTCGGTGATACCCTCTATACAGCTGCATCATCATGGTCTGCGGTGTTCCCCACTGACTGCCCATGATCATTCTGATGGCGTTGAGATGCCGGCAACACCTTATTATGGTTGTCTTCACAGCGGGGCGCCAGGAGACGCGGTCGTCTAACAGGAACCCCAGATATGTGTATGTTCCGACTCGTGTCACATCAGACCCGTCGATGGTACAGACCCTGTTGATAGATGATCTACACTCTAAGAAAAAAAGGGTGTCGTCGGGTGCATCGCGTGCACATGCACCCCTTCCCTGGAACACGCACCCTCCGTTACCCAGCCAGTGTACTTGTACACCGACTATGAGCACCCTCCTCTCCCTTAAAAACCTCTAGGTGTGTCAGTGCACCCTGCTCAGTACACCGCCCGCATCACGAAGCAGTTCGCAATAGTAAAGTTTTAGAAATACTTTGTTTGTGTGACAATTTTCCAGTTGTGTCCTGCTAAGAACTAATTATCAAAAAACAAATGAAACAAATGATGTTCCACATTCTTCATAATATAATAATGAATATGCTTCGACGAAAAACGCTTACCTGCTGGCAACACTAATGCAACACAACGCATTTTTTTTTTTTCGTTTTTTTTTTTTCGCGTGATTTTGTGTTTCCAACGACAGAATCGTGGGTTTCAAGTTCGACGCTTTCCACGTCAAGTTGCTGGACATCCTTTGGTTTTCTGTTTTGCTAATTTCCACCGACAACGCAAGATAAGGACAAAGGCACATTTGGGCGTCAGGCGCGAGATCGCGATGAATGCGTACTCAAACCGCGTCGTACCGCCAAGTTCAACGAACATCAGAGCTAACAGACTGGGAAAATGACGAAAAGTTGATCTGCCGCCGACGGGAAGCTCTCTCCGATGAAAAACTGATCAAAATCGGGTATCGAGGCGGAGGTCAGAGGCGGAGGTCAGAGGCAAAAGCATGCGGTGTCGGTGGAGCACCGGGAAAACGAGTACTCCAATGCGATCGGAGGGACGCAGTATGTTTTTGCTGTTGTTATGCGTTTGCGGAGAGAGCGCACTGCTTTATTCGATATCGGAAACGCGGCAGTCTACCCAGAGAGCTCGCTCAACACGCTTTTTTCGTTGGCTCCGGACGGCACTGCGGCAGAGGAATACCCGTCTGTGCACCGAACGTCACCAATTTCCGTGATCCAGCCCCGGCCTTCCTCTGCCGGCAGTGCGACGGCCCCCCGCAAAGCCCAGCAGCCACCGCACTGAACGGGAGTTCTATTCCATGACTCGAAACGGCATTTTTAATTATACAGCAGACGGAATGGCTCTCGTCGACTCTGCAGATTCCGCAGTCGCGTCCTACCGTTGGCGTTTGATTGGCCCCTATCACCCGTAGCTTTGGCCACGCTCGGAGCTAAGCTGAAATTGCTTGGATCGGATAAGGTTGGATCTTTCAGGCTTTGTGCTTTGGTGGAGCCTTAACATGACAGCTCTTATATATTGATTAAATCTAAAATTAGGGTTGTCTCAGTAATGCTTTAAATATGTGCTAGGATAATTATTTCGTGTGCCAACGAATCCCGAAATGCAACTACGTAAAAGAAAAAGAAAACTAACCACTGGTGGCGCGTAGAGCGTTTTGTTGACTATTTGTTGGCGGATGGCGGGCATCGCGGGGACGCTATCGTGGTAGTTGACAAGGGTGGTTGACGCCTGTGGTGTTCGGTGTACTAGAGTGAGTAACAGTACGGAAGTACGGAGGTCTGAGGCACGAAAAGCCTGTATCATGCTATCAGGCAAGTGTGGGGGCAGTGAAGTGTAGAGTAAGTAGCATCTGTTATGATCAGAACACGGAACGTTGAGGAGGGTTGGCACGGAGTGCGACCACTACTGTCGAACAAGTAAGCAGTTTGGGAAACTAACGAAATAAGTGTCAGAGAGGTCGAAGATAAGGTAAGTATACGTGTTTTGTGCGCGAACGCGCGGCAGCAAACTCGCTATCCAGCGACCAAACCAAACCTTTCATGCTCGGCTTGTAGCCGCCCCTGTTTCATACCTATAATGTTCAACCTATTTACCTTTTTCATCATGTGCGAGAGAAGCCAATACTACAAGCACGAGCATGTTACCTTGAACGTCGCTTTGCCTTCGCGAGCGCACGTGCTGTGTATGCCCTCAAAACGTTGCGGTTGCTCTTGAAGCTTTTAAAATAAAACGGAGTGTCTGATTCACGACCGGCTTTATTAGGGGCGACCAGGTCACCCGAGGCAGCGCGAGCGCGCCGCATTTGCTTTTGCTTATTTAGTACTTTCTCTAGCTCGCTGAACCGCCACCGCGTTTTTTGGCTCTGTAGCTCACCACACTAGCAGACGCTTTCGCGTGTGTATCTGTGTGTGTCCGCTCCACAACCGGCGACGTTTTGAGGATAATCGGCTCTATTTCAAGGATTTTTCTCATCGTTTTTGCGATTGTACGTTCGGTAAAGAGCTACAAGCTGATCTAGATCACATTCTTTTCTGGTCAAACGATAACAAACTTCCCCTAAACTGAAACCAAATGCGATATTACGCACATCACTGCCTCTCGCCAACCTTCGACCCCTCCAACACTTTTCCTGAACAGAGTAAAGATCCCAAGAACAACGCATATCCACCTCCTAGGTGTCATCATCGACCAGCATTTCGATTTCCATAGCTATATCCAAAACGCCAAGTCCGGGGAACGGTGACTCCTTGGCTTCGTCATTCGGTCCACAAGAAGAGCCGGGCCCGATGTGCCCAAATTGCTGTTCACAGCACTGGTGTTGCCTATCCTGGAGTTTCGCTGCTTGGTGTGGGATTCGGCAACCAGGAAACTTGTTGCCGCCCTCCAGTCGGTGCAAGGTCGCGCTTCCTGCCTTATTATGAGGCGTCAACTTGGCCTCCAAACACCATCCTATCAAGCACTGCACCTCCTCTGTTCAGTCGGCAGGAACCCGCTTCAACATCGACGTCAAGTAGCGACCACGTGGCTCCTAGCCACTTTTCTGCTAACAGACTTGTCGCTTCCTTTTGCCTCCTCCCTGTGGCGTACTCGCACTGGTGGACTGCAGCCCCTTTTAACCCGTACGCTTCGTCACTAGAACTCCTTCGCACCCCGTGCAGTGCAACTTTAAAGGTACCCCCCCCGTTAGTCACCAGTTGACTTCCAATCGACAGTGTCTCACTTCGAACATTCACCAAGAGCGTCACAGCCCACCTGCGGAGCATGTAACTCAATTTTTTATTCCGATCACGGAGTGGGCTCCAGCGGGCGGACTGGATGCACCATCCTGTACACTCGTACACCCTGCTGATGCTTAGCTCACAATACTAACTAATCTGCTCGACAAAACTATAATAGAGTGACTCATTTTTACCTATTCTATACACACTATGTGCTAGCATTAGCGCCTGCCATCTGAAACCAACGTTATTTCCACACGTTCCCACTGCCTTCCATAGCGGCCGCCGCGCTTTCGGTGTTGAGCTAGGGCGGCGCTAAGCGGAACACTCGGTCCCTCCAAGCCGTTCACGTGATATTTCTTGGCCCGTGCGCTCCCATAGGGACACGCGGAGTGATCTGGTCGCCCCTATAAAGCCGGTCGTGGTCTGATTTATGCGAGAGTACTTGTGAATGAACCACAAGGCCGAGTCACCTGCTCGCGCCAACAGCTCTGAGAGCGCGCGTTAGAAAGGGCCCTGCAATGAATTTCGGACGAGTGTGAAGTTTGCGCTGAAAGTGACCAGAAATGCGCGTTAATTTAGAGGTTTAGCAAATTAAAATGACAAAAACAAGCAAAAAAGTTTCCTCTTCATGCTGCCTTTGCTAGGCCAATGGTAGGAGTGAAGCGACTAGCAAATCACTGTGGTTTAGCTGCCTCTCCAAAGTTGCATACAAATCGCCAGCAAGTTGCTAGCTTATGCCCAGGACCGCAGCCAAGGGGCTGAACCAGGGTAACGCAAAAAACCGTGGATTACAGTCGGACCTCTTTTCACAATTTATTTTGCAGCACATTTCACTGAACATAGTGTTCCAATATAGGGGACTTGACAACAAAGATGATGATGCTGAAGAGTGCAGAATGTACATGCTGGTGCTTAGAATCTACTGGACTTATTGAGACACTACATGCCATGTAGAAGATAAATCAAATTTGTAAGAATCGTGCCAGAATGCCATCTCATTGCAACATATCTCTAAAAATTGAGGAGGCCAGAAAAGCATCCTGCAGACAGCTTGCAATCCTGGCATCCAAAGGAGTCAAGACGACATGACTGAAAAGGTGCAATCACTGTCATAGCCAGGGGCGGATTTAGAGTGGGGGTCCGGATGTTCTGACCTCCCTCTTGATTTCTGCATGTGTAAAATTTAGGGCGTAAAACGATGGAGAGGGGGTTCCTAAACATATGGTATGCTGACCAACACCTGACCCCCCCTTCAGGAAATTCCTGCATCCGCCCCTGGTCATAGCTCACATTGAAGACTGTCAATGACAGTAGATAGTCGTCCTCTGGGCCCCACCTTGGTAGGCCCCTTCAGTTATTCCCAACTTCTCTCACTAACTGAGGGAAGAATCACTGCCTTCTGAGCACCGAGTCACCAAAATGTGCAAGTGTGCATTGGGCTCAAATGTTCAGTCCGTGGTCGCTTTTAATTGTCATTTTACACAACGGCGGAAAGGCAGGGAGAAGGTGAGTCGGCACGAAAGTGACATGGCAGCCCAGTGTAACTTGACTAAAAGCCAACTTGCTGACATCCTGCTAAGGAGCAGCAGGTTACATCTTTAATATATCGGCTCCATGGGGGGAAGGGAGGGGAGGGGAGGGGAGGGAGGGGGCAATGGGGCCTCACCGTGACATAAATATTCCAGCCGTGATCATATTTTGTGCCACTAGAATGGCACCAGTAATCTATTTTGGTTTGACTTTTGATCGGAGTTGCCCTATAAGTCTCCCAGAAGCGCCTCACATTGAGGCTTCAAATAGCAGGCACGTCATCAGGAGCTCCCTGTAGTTTGCCAAAGAATATTGCCAGCTTGTTTGCCGACATGGTAAAACAGCGCACAAGCTGGGAGGAAGAGGAAAGGGCAGGCAGAATGAAAGTGCGCTGACAGTAGAAAGAAAGCTCATTCTACCTGTCCCTTTCTCTTCCTCCCAATTTGTGCACTGTTTTACCATGTCGTCTAAATACCAACTAGCTCAACTCACCAGCTTACTACAGCTTGTTTGCCCACTGCGATTGTGCTGGTGCTGTGTTTCAAATGCTAGGCCTCCGCCTTGGCACAGATGAGTCTTTGAAACAGGGCAGCAAGATGCAAGTCACGGAACAGCTTTGAATGAAGAAAAGAACTTTAGTAGGGGAGACAAACAGTGTTGCGGAGTTGCCACTCCAGAGTTGGAATGATTCCGGAATCATCCCGCACTTTCGCAACCCCGAAATGGAATGGGAATGGAATTCGATCCCTTTTGCCCAGAGTGGAGTGGGAATGGAAGGGGCTTGCTTCTTATGCGAGCTGTGTCGATTTCCATCTAGGGCCTACGGGCTGATGGTGAAATTCGCTAGCGCATGGTAAGTGGCTCTTGAAACAGCATCATTGCACTGGAGGTCACTGACGGCTTGATTGTCTCACTGGCTTATGCCTCTTCGAGGATGAAAATTGCATGCCTTCCGTGAAGCAACCAAAACTGTATAGTTGTAGATGGACAAGGGGTTATTCCTGGTGCCACGAGACACGACAAAGCGGCTGTTGTAATCGTGCGCGATTAGCATGCAGCTTTTAACCAGGGTGTCGAACCAAACTGGAGACCGAAGTAAAACTACTATTTTTAACTAAACCAGGACAAAACTAACCGAAATAAATCTTTGATATTGAACCTGAACCGGAACAGAACCATAATCCCATGTGGCGGTTACCAGTTCATTTGCAACGGTTCAGCGTAATAAAATCTGAGCTGCGCCTTCTTGCGGGTGGCGGCACAAAGTCAATTAAATATTCGCGACGGTGGCGGCAAGCTACTCAGTTCTGACTAAACAAACGGCAGTGACGGCACGGGGACACCTCAGTAATAATGAAACAAATAAGTATGTTTCACGTCTATGTGCATCACGAATTGGCGTTGACGAGTCGGAGTGGAGGCGTACACTGCTATACTTTGTTTCAGCTTACGATGGAGCGCAAGGGACGCTATGAGCCACTGGAGTCAATTCATAGCTCGGAGGGCTTAACTTGTCCTTCCTGTTAGGCGGAGCGACGCAAGGAGCGCGAAGTCACAAGACAAACTACGAACTATGGATTGGCTCGTGTAGCTCGTAACGACCATCGCGGTACATCATAAGGTTAAACAGAGTATATCTAACTACCGTAGAATACCGTGCATCCGCCCATTTCACATTAAGCACCCATATCCAAATTTGTAAGATCTGTGCAAATATGCACAGTACATTTATATGTAAAAGCACCCATCCCCCATTTTTTTCGCAATTATTTTGAGTAGGCGCTTGCCCGGTATTTGACGGTGTGCCGAGAGGCTAAATAGCTATTCTTTGTGTGTGTATGTGTGTGTATCTGTATGTTTATTTTATTTTCTAAGCAGCATTCCTTAAGGAAAAAGAAAGCAAACATAAACATCAAAATAAAAACAAATTTTATGGCTGTTGGCGCGTTTGTTCTGCGGTGTTTTGTTTTTGTAAGCAGTTTGTGAGTATGGTGTGTGCTACCGTCATGGTGTCACTGTGCGTGCTGACTGGTTAATTTCACATGTGGGTACTGTACTTTGGTAGCTTTTCCAAGCAATTATGTGTAACCACATCATTTTTATAGAACGGTGTTTGCGTTCGAAATACAAGATGGCGAAACAAAATTAAGCTTATATTTGTTTTTCTGTCCTCGTTTCCGCAGCACAGCTTCTGATGGCCTAATTTTTTTAATGAAGATGACACAGGGTTGAACTTGCCTTTTCTTAACAATTGGGAGCTGTGAACTTCTTTTCAAGAACCAGTTAGAACTGGTTTGCGCTTGATGGAACCGGTAACCGAACCATTATTTCAAAAGCACCTCTGAACCAGAACCAAACCGTAATAATGAAAGGTTCAACTCCCTGCTTTTAACCTAGCTGATCTTCTGGTCTCTGCGTGGAACACGAATAAAAAATTGTGTTGCGTATGTTAAGAAATTGCAAGAATCATAGACCACATATAAAAGTTCACGATTTAAGGCAGGTTCCCTGGGTTCGATAATATGGTGCCTCCAGATTTCGAGGATGAAAATGGCATGCCCTCCGTGAAGCAACCAAAACTGTATAGTTGTAGACGGACAAGGTGTCGTTCCTGGCGCCTTGACCGTCTACAACCGGATCCGAGTTACTCCGAATCGGATTACTCAATCCGATCTGGAGTAACTCGAATCGGATTGAGTAATACTTGGACGACTTGCGAAACAGCACCGCTAGTGTGCTGTTAGAAGCGACGCCGGGTATACCTGCCCCAAATCTCCATGCAATGCTGCAAGAACAGAACACCGCTGACAAAGTGCAATCGGTATACGTCACCAGCAGAAAGGACTGTAAACTGGTGGTGGTGTATGCCGATCGCACTTTGTCAGCGGTGTTCTGTTCTTGCAGCAGTGCATGGAGATTTGGAGCAGGTCTACCTGGCGTCGCTTCTAACAGCACAATAGTGGTGCTGTTGTGCAAGTATTCTAAGCAGAGAGCAAGATAGATTCCTCTTTTGCCACGCACAAACTAGACATTTTTAAGGCCTTATGAAACAAACTGCACGCTAACCATGTATCTATGGACGGTATACAGTCTGTTTGCGAAGGAAATGGGTGGCTTTAATTTTTGGCGTCTTTTGGGACTCGCAAGCCTTTTACGCTTGATGGCACGATCAATGTCTGCAGTGACGCCAAGTGCC
The DNA here is from genome assembly GCA_013358835.2 of Ixodes persulcatus. Taxonomy (NCBI): domain Eukaryota; kingdom Metazoa; phylum Arthropoda; class Arachnida; order Ixodida; family Ixodidae; genus Ixodes; species Ixodes persulcatus. The sequence goes on from JABSTQ010007190.1 coordinate 85,157, forward strand.
ACAAAGCTCTCTGTGTGACCACGCCTCGGCTTAACAGAATGGGTGCTTTGAGGGAGCTTTTGCATACTTTTGCAGTCTTCTCTGCAGTTGATTACGTCAGCAGCTTTATGCTGCTTTTTTCCGGTTACAATGTTGCTGTCATTGGCCATTTTTTTACGTTTAGGAATTAGAGTAGTGTGCCCAGTGTCTCTATTCCGAGGAGTTGAAAGAAATGGAATTGTCGGATACGCTAATTCATCAGAATGGAATTGGAATGGAATAAGAGTGCCCATTCCACAACACTGGAGACAAACCAGCGCTTCCACAGTCCAGAAGAGCACACCAAAGAGATTGTGCAAGAGCAGATGCTATACGGTACTAAAGTGAACTAGAGGAGGGGTAGTAAGGTCAGCGAGCGCTGACGGCAGCCGCACTTCGTGTCGACGGCTCGAGAGGGCGCCGCGAATGTATGGGCTGGATGAAGCGGGTGGCCAGGGCGGCTCGCATTGTATTTGCTGCGCGACTAAACACTCTTTGTTGAAGCTTTTCGGCTCGAAATGTTTGCCGTTTTAGGTCCGAACCCCATAAAAGAAATATGCGACACAAAATTGGCGCAATTCGCCCCGTGTTCGCTTTGCGCGGGGTACAAAGCAGAAATGCGCGACGTGGAAGGCGAACACCGCCAGTCCAATTTCCTGGGCGGCGTTTGTATTTGCAATTTTTTTGTCTTTTTATGGCAGGTGGGCCTGTTAGGAGTCTGTCATTAGAAACAGGGTGAAGCTATTTAATGGGCAAGAAGTCCTTCACTCGCGCACGGATCATATTGATGTTTCCTAGATATTTAAACAATCTTGGCTCAAGCCTCAAGAATGGCATGCAATCGTTTCAACAAGGCATACCTTTTATCCTTAGTATTGAAACCGTGCAAAGCTACCCCCAAGGTTTAATCTCCTTTATTGATTCAGCATTACGTGTCTCGTTAAGCCAATTTCAAAGAAACCTGTTGGGTATATACTGCTGGACAAAAAGAACTCGTGTGACAGCAAACAACCATACATGAATACACTTTTTATTAGTTAAACTTAGCAAAAACACAATACTGTAAACGACTTATTTTTCGCGGGCTCAATATTGGGCTCAATATTTTGCGATTTAGGTCGAAGCTGAAGTTTTGAAATAATTCGCGGGTTGTAATTTTCGCGACGCGGTGGGATCTCACTATAGATTCCAACGTGTTTACATTTTACCGGAATTGTTCGCGGGACCTATTTTCCGTCGGCACGGCACCTCCACAGGGGCGATAGGAATCCACGTCTCGGAGAACAACCTCCGCTTCCTTGCAGCTGACGACGCGTCCTCCTTCAGCCATGCGGCCACAAAGATGAACAGAGTATACAACACCAGGCATGCTGTCTCGTGAAAAGTCGCTACTCTCTCGGATAAAACTTTATTGTCACACATTTTAAGTTTACAATACACGAGACCACTGATGCTCGGAACTCGGTGACAGCTCCAGTACTCGGAGGGGACACGCAGCGTGGAGTATTCTTCGGGCATACAGGCTTCGTCAAACGCCCTGGTATCGGCTTCGGCCGGTGTGGTGCTGTTGCAGGCAGTTGGACAGGCAGTGTTTGGCCTTTTCTTTTACCGTCAACTGAGGAAGCATCGGCGTTTTTTTCGCTTTCTCGGGGGCCTTGGCTGCGACGCTTTCTTGATAGGTAGCTCGGACCATTCGGAAGCAACGTCGGCACAGCGCCCGGCAAGAGCTGCGGCTTTCCACGCGGAATGCGCACCTCTTCTCCGTTTATAATGTGAACGAAGTCTCGCATTATAAACGATGGCTCAAAATGAAGCTCACACACCGAACACGTTTCGTCCAGGAGCTTATCCTGGCTATGCAAGTTCCGTTGCCAAACTTTTCTTGGTTCTTCCTCCTGCTGCTCACCTTTCCGCCACTGATAGCCCCTCTGGCACCCTGGAGCGAAGCAGTGGCGTTGTCGACGTCGATTCAGCATGGCACTTTAATGGCCATAAACGACAGCAGACACGGGTAACACGGGGTAAAGAGCGGTTCAGAATGGAAGCCACTTCGAGCTGCCTAAAACGCAAGCCAACACTGCTCGCCCAGGACCTTGGGAACGCTCGGAAGCGGCCGGATCCTACAGCCACTACGTCCGCAGCGCCACCGCGTACATCCGGGACCTTTCCACACGCGCCGCTTCACAGCAATGCATGGCGCGCCTCGTCGCCTGATCTCACTACCCCTCCTCTAGTTCACTTTAACGGTACGCACTTCTGTTCAACTACACAAGGCAATGCTATTTGTAGGCTATGATTACTGTGCCGCAACATGGTTCTCAAACGAAGCTTGGGAGTTTCTGGAAGGATGGCAGCATTTAAGGCCTGACAATCTGAAAAATACGGCTGGAAGTATAATTGGATACCCATAGACACTGGAATTGGGGGCAATGAGCCTGCTGATGCTCTTGAGGCAGAAGCCCACGGTCATGACTCCCCAACAGTCCTTTTCAGGCAAATCAAGGCTGAACATCTAGTTAGGGGCATTATCCAGTTACGACATCAGATCCCGACACTGCAATAAGGCAGCCTCCTGCACCAGTACCACACTCAGGGATGGAACTTATGAAATCTACTTGGGAGCAGCCACAAGAGCAGCTAAAAAGGCTGTTTTGGAGCAGGTTGGGAGCAGCTAGAACTACACTCTGAAGCAGGCTAGGAGCAGCTTAGATCAGTTTTCATTGCACTTCAGCTTGTGTCTTAGACGAGCACGGGAGCAATTTCAATTGTGCTTAGCAGCACAGATGAACATGAGTGGTTAGGAACCTAGGTAAGTGAGATAACAGTGTAACAGATGCAAAAACTTGAAACGTTGTGAGCCTTAATGAGAACCAAAAAGCCAGTACCAGGGTTGTAAAGTACCTAGGTACAAGTAACTGGAAATCAGTATCTAGGTACTTTTGTTGTACCTGAGGTACAAACCTAGGTACTTTCATTTCTCGATATCTGTATCTGTATCTTAGGTACACATCGCGACACTGTTAGCCCGAACACGACATCGGCGCTTTTTTGCATTTTACTTCTAAGTAGTATTAGCAAGCACGAAATGCCATCGCTTGCATTATAGAACTAAATGAGCTCTTTCCGTAGCAATAATAACTGGAATGACATCCCTTGGTTTCAAAGAGAAAAACTGGTGAAACCGGCGATCGCTTGTTCGCACTAACAGTGTCGCGCTCTGTACATTTTCCAGTAACTTGTAAGTGAGTGAAGTTACTTTTTACAGGTACTTTTCTATTCACTTCGTCAAAACGGTAGAAACTATAGCTCTGAAAGTTTTAACACACTACCATGTGCCGTGATTAACGGTGAGCTGGGTACAACCTGGGAGGCATTAACTTGATCGAACGACGTTTTAGCGAACGAAGCCCAGCCATAATGCTTCATCGAACGACGCTTTAGCGAATGGCTGTGTTCGTTTGAGCGAAAGGTGGATTAGCGATGCCGTTCTAGCGACACCAATTTATCGAATCGCTTCGGAACTCAGTTTGGGGAAAGTAGCGACGTGCTTCCTTCATCTCAAACCGAAACCGAAAAAGATAACGTGTCCTAAGATGCTCATGCCAATGCGGTTTTCCTTATTTCTCTCCTTGACACCAATAAAGCATATTTATCGAATTCGTTTTTGTTTGCATCCTTAGGATAAAAAGCTTTACTTCCAATATATTCTGACGAATTTGGGGAAAGTAAATGAAGAAAGTATCTTTAAGGGAACTGTACCTGTGCCTAGGTACATTTTTAACCTAGTACTTAGGTACGTACCTAAGTACCTTTTTGTACGAGTAACTGTAACTGTATCTTAGGTACATTCTTGAAGTAACTTTTACAACCCTGGCCAGTACCATATGTTTCTGAAAATAGTGTCTTTGATATTTTCTGGGTGGCTTTCAGCTGCTCAAAATGCAAACCTGCACTGCTTATAGCACAACCCACACGTGCTCGACATAGTAATTATATCTGTGAACCACGTGACGTGCGTAAGCAACGAACGTGCAGTTGCGCGGGGTAGCAGGGCAACAAATTTCGAGTTTATCCTATTGAACATCTCAATATCGAAGCAGCCGACTATGATTAACAGAGTTATCGTATTTGAAGCAATAAGCCGGAGCAAGGTTAAAGTACGCCGAGCAGATCTACCGCTCGCGCGAGAGATGCTGGCCGGCAAGGTTTCGGATCGGACCGTGTTTCAATTCTATCAAATCACGATTTATCTACCATGAATGCGGTTCCAACTTCTAACGATGAAGTACTAGAAGGAATCTTTTGCTAATGTGTTTTCAACTGGCTGATGTCCGGAACCCGGGCCGCAGAGCCTCAGGCAATCTGACTCTTAACGACTCGACCTCACCTCGGCCGACTTGCATAACCGCTTATGGTTGAAGAATAACAATCCAGTCGCAGGTGATGTAGCGCTTGGAATCCGACCCCCGAGTTTTTTTCGCGCGCTTCCGACTCGGGATACACAGGGAAAATAAACAGAACAAAGGATTGCATGCCGACCAAGCTAAACGCACTCATTGTTGCCAATCGAGTCAATAAAATCTGAAACCAAGACAAAATACAATTTTCTTGGCGCACGTTGCGCGATTTGGAGCATAATGGCGCGAGGTATTGGCTGTGGCACAGTTTCCGCGAAATGTTGCAGGATGGCGCAGACAAATGCGTCTGGCGTATGTGAGATTCAAAAACTTCAAACTTCACAAATTTGTACTATAAAAGAAATTATAGATCTTCAAATCTTCAATAGATCAGTAAAAAAAAATTCGAAGTCTTCTCATTTTTCTTACTTTGCCTGCAAAGGTATTAAAATCCTTCAACTTCAAACGTTTAGGAGCTTCTAAAGCTTGAAACCGCATTTGAAACATGCAAACTTCGGTAATTCCAACCTCAGGGAGAATTGAAGATTTTAAAGTCCTTAGAACTCTAGCACGGGGGGCTTCGCAACATCTCTAGTCCAGACGATGAGGTGGTGGTTGTCAAAAGGTACGCCAACAGAAGTGTGGTGATGGTTCCAGTCTGCATTGGAAGCGGCTGTGTCTGAATTTTGTTTCATACATAGTATTCAACAGTGGAAAAGCTTCTGCTGTAAGCGTAGGGCTTTGTCTAATGTTTCATTTGCATGCACTCTCATGCAAATGAGACACTAAAGGAACATCCATGCTGACACCAGTAGCTTTGACAGCATTGTACATACGTATATGTATTGAAGTATAGGAAGTGAGGGAAGTGACATTCGAGCAAGACTCTCAAGAGTCTGTGTATCCGTAGTTGTGCGACTGCAATCGTAACATGGGTGGCATGGACATGTGTTAATGTATGAATTGAGATGAGAAAGACAACCCTGTTGGTAATTTTGCGCTTCTGCAACCTTGCTATCATCAATGCCAGGGTGGAACACCGAAAAAAACTGTTTCAGGATTAGTATTTCCGGGAAATATGTGATGGAGCTTTGAGAATGCTGGGTGCCACCTGGCGAGGTACTCATCAGCACGGCAAAGAGACAGAGGTCCCTAATGGAGCTTAAGGAGAAACTCCGCTTCATTTTCGGTTGTTAGCAAACAATGCAACTCTCTTTAGTACCATCTAGAGAGACTGCATGTCAAATATTAGAATGTAATACCACCTAAAAGATCATTAAACCAGTCAACAAAAGACTGAGATGCCCGAAGTCACCAAAGTCCGCTAATTTAGCGGGCGACGTGCGGCCCAGCCAACATTGTATTTCCGTCGTGGCTGACGTTCATTGTGTACGCAGATTTTTCTTGGTATTTCTTTTTCCAGAGAGAGCTTATCAGGCGGCACTACAGGCACGCTCCATGTCTGAGCGAGCAAAGAGGTGAAAGACAGACAAAAAGGAACGACAAGAACAAGAGGAACCAGAAGAGGGAGAGGGTGGTACAGGATGAGTTTCATTGACATACGTGCCAACCAGTGCCAGACTAGCCGTTTGGGTTGCCTGTTCATCGCCGCACCTTCGCCCGTCCTCCCTCACCCTTCCTCGTGCATCCGCGTCTTTTCTGGGTTACCGCAGAAAGATCACGTGACCCGTTGTATCCCACGTGGGTGCGTATGTAACTGACATTGAGGGTACAATGTTGCCCGTCTATGCTGAAGTTTGAGTTTCGGTTTGCGATAATCGTAAATGACAAGATTGCACGAAAAATATTTTGGTTCTCATGAGACAAACGGTCTACCATAAAATACCGAGCAAGCGCCCCCTCCAAATTTAGAGAATATTTAATCAAAGTGTGGAGGGGGCCCTTACTCGGTTTGGGAATAACATTCAAGATGGCAGCTATAAAAATATTAAATTTCATAAAATTGGAGGGGGCGCTTACACGAGGGGGGGGGCACATGCTCGGTATTTTACGGTAGGGTTGTTTTGGAGTACTTTTCACGTTTCTATCACCCACTATCTCAAAATTTCTGAAATCGAGCGGAGTTGGCCTTTAGTGCCAAATGCTAAAAATCCAAAAGTTGAGATGCTTCCAGTGCCTGAGAAAAACTGTACTAAGGTGGCGATGCAGGCGAGTTGGTTCAAGACTATACCGAGAAACACTGAAAAAAAACCAAAAAAACATGAGGACGAGCAAAAGGAGTAGACATGATGAACGCTGATTGGCAACTAAAATTTTCTTGGAGAAAAACACGAAAAACCAGCCACAGCAATCACCATCCAAAACAAACAAAGAAAAACAAGAAGCAGCCGAAAGGAAACACGCGGAAATGACAAACTACCAGGTGCATCAAGGAGACGGCAGGCTCTTTAAATCGACCGCAAAATTCGGTTTCTTAACCTATCGCGCTACGACTTTGTGCAGCGCTGCCCACAGATGGTGCATTTTTTTTGTAAAATTTGCAAAGAACAAACTTACCTGAGGAAAAAGTAAAGAAAGAAAAAGGCTTAGCTCCTATGGAAACGCAGCGACGCCACCGGTCTGCAAACAACACGGCGCCGTTTCGCACGGGAGACAAGAGAGGGCGCAAGTGGTCACGACGCTAACTGCTGCCAACGAACGGGCAGACGACGCCGAGAGCCAGCGTATTTAGCAGACAAGGAACTGCAGTTGCTTGTTGTTACCGCGCCCGTAATTGTTTCTGCGACTGTCGCCGCCTGCGGAACGCGCGCTGCTTTTGAGTCGAAAGATTGTCTGCTAAAGACGCTGGCTCTCGACGCCGTATGCTCGTTCGTTGGCGGCGTTCGTTGCGCCATCTCTTGTGTCCCGTGCGAAACGGCGCCGTGCTCTTTGAAGACCAGTGGCGTCGCTGCGTTTCCATAGGAGCTAAGCCTTTTTCTTTTTTTACTTTTTCCTCAGGTAAGTTTGCTCTTTGCAAATTTTACAAAAAAAATGCACCATCTGTGGACAGCGCTGCACAAAGTCGTAGCGGGATAGGTTAAGAAACCGAATTTTGCGGTCGATTTAAAGAGCCTGCCGTCTCCTTGATCCACCCGGTAGAATAAAAAAATGAAGAATACAGGAACCCGGAGTCACTGGTAAACATACTTCTGGCTGACGCAGCTATCTGTACCTGCTTTGTTAATTTTGAAAGCCTCAAGCAATTCCTATGTGGTTTTAAAGTTTCCCTTGCCAATGATTTGTATGTTATTGAAGTTAGAACGACAATGGCAATCCGCAGCATTCAAGCGAAAGTGTCCCCTGTTGTTGACTTTAAAAAGGCAAATAATGTTCTCTTGTTTTTTCATTAGTACATCTCTCAGTTTGACCGCTGTACACTTTGCCACATGTCAGTGGGATTCTATATACTACCCCACAGCGCATTCCACATACTATTTGTGCCAATGATTTATCACAGACATGTGCTTGTTTTGACTTCTTTCGTTAAGGCGGTGGCACAATTGTCCCAACTTGCGGAGACCCGAGTACATGATCGGCACGCCATACTATTCGGCTACCTTCTTCAGGTTATGAGAGACCTTGTGCGTGTACGGAATTCATTTTCTGAAACTGAACACAAAACCGAACTGGGGAAGCCTGCAGTCGCAAGTCTATACTTGTCTACTGAAGCTGTCATGGATTACATGACGACACGGCTTCTCGAGCGCCGCACAGAGGCAAGATGACGCGATACTCCTGTTGACTAGTTTAGAATTTGCGGAGTCGGTAAGACAGTAGTCCCTTCTTAGACCGACGATTGTAGCTCCAACAAATGTGATCCTTTGTGAATTGTAGACATAGATCTAAAAGTTGCAGGGACGTGCCATCCTGGAGCTCATACGTAAACTTTAGACTGTCACAGTTATTCTTAAACAAATCCAATATGTTCTGCACGACATCATCAACAGTCACACCATCAGTGGTATTCAAACTTATTAAAGGGCAACTCCACTCAAAAAGTCGACCCTATAGAAATGGTTGATATCGCTTTAGGAGGTCAAAATACGGACATACCCAAAATATCACGTCAAACCGACACCGCATTCTCAATTAAAACAATATTAAAAATGTTCTACCGGCTCGGTTAGCGGCCCGATAGGGGGTGAGCAACGCTGGCACCGGGTGAGCTAGTGAAGCAACACTGGGAAATGACGTAGGTTTCGTCCTATGCTCGTACGGACGCCGCAGACGCTTCGTTTCCTGTGGCATTCTGCGATCCTGCTGACGGCAAGAGGTGCTTACCGCGGTATCCTGTGTTCTCCTATTTTCATTTGCGTCCTGGCAGTTCATTTAACTCCAGAATAGCTTCCGCGACCTTGCAGAAGAGAGTGAAGCGGTGCTTCTCACTCACGCGCGTGTCGTGGAGCCGGAGAGGCTCGCCGGACTCGCGTTGGGCAATGTCGAGCACGACTCGTAATGCTGTGGGTTGCACCAACAATTCAATGCGGAACCCGGAGCTGCGGTTTCACCAGTTCCCATAAAACCGGAAGAGGCACCAGGTGCCGGTCAGTGCCGTTCGCCGGATAGACTTCGGAAGACCGTGGACTCCGAGCTTCAACGCGAAGATCTGCTCCTGCACTTTACGTCAAACACCTTCACACTGGATCTGCGGCTGCCGACTCCTGCGGGTTTCTCCCCGAAACACGCGTCTTTGAAGAACGATGCGGTGCCGTCACTATTCGCGTATCGTATGCAGGGCTACTCCAGCACGAGCGGCCGGTCGCAGCAGGTCGCAGCTGATCTAACTAGCGTGCACATAAAGGTACCTTAGCTTTAACAACTTCGACCACTTGTGGATACCATGCGGCACGAGAACTACGTCATGCTGTCGACGCGCCGCTGATTATCAGTGTTGCCAAGCTGCTTGAGCCGGTAGTTTCGGTTTCGCCGTGCCTCCGGAGCGAAACTTGCGTACGCGGTATCTACAAAACTATACACACTACCGAAAAACAAATTATATCTCGTGATTCAGGATCGCCGACTTCGACTATAAACATCATAACCCAAAAATCGTAAATATGGAGTGGAGTTGCCCTTTAAGTAGTCGTCAACGTACCTAAACACCTTAAACCAATGCAACACTACAAGATTCAGTTGAATGGCCTCGTCACACTTGACTCCAGCGTGACCCCTGTCCTATGGGACATCTACTTAGTCATCTGGTCATTTCTCTGAGAGGTGATGGCAGCTTTAAGATTGACACAAATAAGTGCACTATAACTTTGTTATATGGAATAGATTATCAGCAAGAGAAAAAGAATCTACTGTGTGACCCCTTGACCATATCTGATATTTTCTGCCATTCCCAGAAAGAATTCATGTCCCCCTCAATTACTTGCCCAAGCACTGCTGGGGCTATGCATATAATAGCTGACTATATTAAAAAATACTTGTACTTTACTTAGAAAGTACTTTGTATTTAAAGTAGTTTACTTCAAGTACATTGCCCTCAATGTACTTACTACTTTACTTGAAGTACACAACCTCTTAACTACTTTGTACTTGACTTCAAGTACTTTTCTTGTATACTTTCCCCAACACTGTATTACAGTGAGGCACTTCATGGTAGGTCAGAGCCGTTAAAATTTCTTTTGTAAAGCCAAACGTAAGGTTATTGGTATATTTGGGTAAACCCTTCCAATTCTTTATTGAAGTAGTCTTTGTTGAGTATGAGCAATTAAAAACAAGACCCATAGTATGGAAACAACAAAAGCAATGCCTCGTCAACACGCTCACCACAAAGCGGTGGAAGAGCTAACGGCCTTTCTAAGTATCAAAATCAATGTCATCTTCTTCTGTTGGCATCACAGTGCAGCCAGTGCGGCGGCCATACTCGCACCTGTTTGACTGCAAGAAACTAGTGCTTAAACCTGTGCTAGTGTGCTGGGGAGTCGGAATAACTACAATGAAAACACTTACCAAGCTGCGTCTTCGAAGGAGTGCCGAGCTGCACCAGTATTGCACGGTTTAGTTGATGATAGCAGTGACCTATGGCCACATTATCGTAGCAAGGAAGCAAAGAAATGTGGTTTTACGAAGTCATTGTGCTTTCGACGGTGCAAGGATCACTACAGTGTCCATTCGCTTTTGACAATGTCACTGGAAAGATCGGCATGAGAAGTATTTTCGCTTGTGGTAAAGCCTGCTAAGGTTTGCATGCTCATGAAGTTAGGTATCGTTCAGGGCAACATGCTTGTAGCATTGGCTTCGCTCGCACTTCTGATAAACAGACTATAATAGCATCAGATATGTCTTCAGATCGTCTGATGTGGTTCGAAGTTTGTGAAACCTTTGAATTCCTCAGGTTCGAAAGTGCAAAAATGATACAAATTTCTTAACTCAACTAGTTTGAAAATTGTCAAACCTGCAAATCTTCAAACCCCTTGGTTCAATCTTTGAATTTTGGGTTCAACATGTATTGTCAGCTTCCCTAGTCTTGACGGCAAAGTTCTTTGAACTCGCCTCTTTTCATATCTTTGTTGGGGTGGGCCTAGGCAACACCACTCAGACGATTTTACAGGATGATTCTCATGCTTTGAAGTATTTATTCTTCAGGGTATCCAAAGTGATTCACTTGTCATTTATTTGTCAAAATAAAATTCTGGTATTCTTAGAGTTTCGATCAAACAGACAATGATGCTTCTTCCAGGGTCATTGTCAATGTCTGCCAGTCGGATTGTCTTGCACTGAAAAATCTCGAAATCTGCCACATTTTCCAGTGAATGGATTCTTCTGCTCGTGCACAGAATAGATGGAAGTGCTCTTTTAATTTATAAGTATCTCACATCATCAATGATATGCACTTTCACAGCATGCTAGGCTCATCATCTCAGATCTCAGTATCTGCTCTTTGTCCTCTTCACTGTCAGGATACATTCATACGTCCTACAAATATATGTTGTGCACCCGACTACCGTAAAATACCGAGGAAGCGCCCATACCCGTACAAGCGCCCACTATTAACATTTTCGAAATTCGAAAATTTGGGCAAGTACACATCAAGCGCCCATATTCTCGGAAGCGCCGGCGTTCCGGGCAGCCGCCGCGGCAAGCACCCTACCGAAGGTTGCCGCGGTGGACCCGGCCTGGCGACCAATTCCCGTAGAATTTGGCCACCGAGGTCACTATGGGCACTTTGTCCTTCACGTTACTGCAGTATTGTGTGGTCCGTACAATCCTGGGGTAGCAACGACCGGACCAATAAGAGTGTAGATAACAGCCAGTTCGTCCCAGCATTTTGTAAAATACATCTTGATAAATGCTTCGTGCTTCCCGATTGCCGTTGGTCACTCCGTTGGCAAGCAACCAGCAGAGGATGCACTCCTACACAGTCTCCAAAACGATCGAAGTCGTCGACTGGCATTGGGCTTCGGAAGGCAATGTCAGCCGCACCTCTCGTCATTTCAAGATCGACAGGAAGCGGAAATAAAAGAGCCAGGCTGGGCTGCTTTCTCTGTTTCCATGGCTCTATGAGGCTCTTCATCGCCCGCCATCTTGATTTTGGCGCATGGACCTAATAAGCGCTCGTAGTTGGTTTTACGCATATTTCGATAAAATGGGTGGGCGCTTTTTTGATATTTTATGGTAATGTCAAAAGATCAAACACACGCACATAATTTACACATTTTTTTTTATAACATTCTTAAAATTCTAGGCTTGTGTGAATCCACCTTTTTCCAGATTCCCGGCTTGAATGTTTCTTGGTAGTAAAATAGGAAACCCCGTGGTCATGTGAGTGATTGCACTCCCTCGAGCAACGAAGCTAGATCTTGTTGGCTCCATTGAGCTGCAGCGGCCTAGATTGAGCACCCTCAGATCTTGTCGTTCCAATATAAATATAAATGCGTCAAAAACCTGGTATCATCGACAAAACTTTTATTATACTGAGTTTTAGTGGCGCCATCTATCCTAGGTCAACAAAACCTTCGGCTCTATCTGCTACCGTGAACAGCTGCCAGAAGCCGAAGGGGGACGGGGGCAGAGCCGGACGGGGATGGCCGGACCCGGACGAGACTTTCCTCCTTTTGCCATGTCGATCGCGCTGCACAAGCACGTGGTGACGTGGTCATGTGGTCACGAGCGGGTGAGTTCTCGCTGCATACTGATGGCTCTAGAGAGAGAGCTTCACCGGAACCCTGCGCGTCCCCCATTCACGTCACAGCACACGTGACTCGGAAGATGGTGAAGAAGTTGAGAGGTGCCAAAAACCTCAATCTTTGTCAATTTTTAAAATAAAAACTAGGACATGCAGGCAAAAGCGTTTTTTTGTTCTTTACTTCAATAAGGTCGAGACACCAACTCCCAAATTATTTAAGCAGAGCGGTGAAATTGTTGCACAGCTCCTTTATCGTGGGGTCGGCCAACACGCAGATGGCAAAGGGTGCATCTTGATTTTGCATACCAGGATCATAACTAGTTTTTGATTCTCGTAGATGCTCATTCAAAGTGGGTAGAGGTGTTTGTAATGAGTTCCACTACGACAAAATGTACTATCGAGAGATTGCAAAGTGTCTTCGCCGCGTTTGGACTACCAGAAGAGGTAAAGGCAGACAATGGACCCCAGTTTGTGGCGCAGAGTTTGTATAGTTCCTGTTCATGAATGGGGTTCGTCACACCAAAAGTCCTCCGTACCATCCCGCCTCTAATGGAAGCGCGGAACGGTGTGTGCAAACCGTCAAGCGGGATCTCTTGAGGCAGGTAATCGACGACCAATGGATGGGTGTACCGAAATCGATGCAACATTGAGTCGACCAGTTTCTTTTTGCATACAGAAATACCCCAACTGGCACGACCGACAGGACTCTAGCCGAGCTGTTTCTTTCTTGGAGGCCTAGGACCCGTCTGAGCTTCCTTCATCCTGAAATGGAGAAACTCATGAGAGATAGCCAACAACAAATCAAGACAGCCGCCGATATGAGAAGAGGCTCTTGGTGAACTTTTGAAGCAGGCGATTAAGTCTTCGTCCGGGTATCACGTCCGACCGACCCTGCATGGTTGGTGAGACATGTGGTGAAGAAAGGAAGGGCATCAACCTTTGTCGTGATGGTGCAAGATCAGCATCGTCATGTGCATGTGGATGACGTCTGTTCGAGACATTTTGAAGATTCGTCTGCACAGAGAAGAAATGTCGACATTCCGGCTGCAACACCACGAGTGGCGTCCGATGGTTCCCGAAACATGACAGACCCTGCTGCTTTCGATATGGAGCCTGTTTCCGAGACAGCTGCATCGACTACATCAGTGCTTAGAAGCAGCATACAACAGCATACCGTAAAATACCGAGCAAGCGCCCATTCAAAATATGAAGATAATCGCGAAAATTGGAGAATGAGCACTTGTTAGGTGATTAATTTTACCTATATATCTACTGTGCATATTTTTTCAGATGTTGCAAAATTTTGGGGTGGGCACTTAGTAGGGAATGTGCGGATGCTCTGTATTTTACGTTAGGCCACCGGAGAGGTACTTTTGTGTGAACCGGACGAAACTTTGGTAAGGAAGGAGTGTTGTATTTGAGTATTGTTTCCATTATAAAATGCGCGAGGTGGTGGGCAAAGAGGTGAGCGCGCGCCTGCGATGTGCGAGACGGTACGAGAACACGAGATGACAAAACGTTTGGCTATGGGGGCTACGTCTGCTGCACCTCGTCTTGTCTTTTCGCCGTAAGCCACAACAGTATGGGCTACTTGCCTTTCAGCGGTGCCGCAGCTCTATCTGTGCCAAAATAAATTATGACTATTATGATTATTATCTGGTCACTACTCTGAGAAAAGTGATGGCGGCTATAAGATTCGTACAAATGAGTGCATTATAACTTTATTGTATGGAATAGATTGTCAGCACGAGAGAAAGAATCTACTGTGTTGCCTCTTGACTATGTCCGATTCGCTGTCATTGCCGGAAATATTTGATATTCCCCCGCGATTACACACTCAAGTACTCCTGAAGCTGTGCGTATAATAAATGATTGTGTTAAAAACTACTTTACTTTGAAAGTACATTATATTTAAAGGTACTTTGCTTCAAGCACATTGCCCACAATCTACTTACTACTTTACTTGAAGTACATCTCTCAACTACTTTGTACTTCAAGTACTTTTCTTGTGCACTTTGCCCAACACTGGCAGGGATATATGCAACATGCTACCAAAAGCTCTGTACCAACGCTTTGTTTGCCCTCAGTCCAGCCATGTTGTAGATAAATGTCCAATGGGGATGAAATAAAAGAGAATTAAAAAATTTTAAGCTGGAATAAGTAAAAAGAAGAATAGGCGAGGTGAATAAAAAAGATGAATGATTATGCTTAAAACAAGACCACCTTTAGATGGTGTGGTGAGAGCAAAAGAACACTTTCTCCCATATAAAAAGTTGTGCTAATCAAGATGGCATCAGCCATGGTACCATGATACAGAAGAGCAAGCTCAGCAGTTTCAGCATTCTGCCAGTATCCAGTGATTTGATATCGTCATATCCTGTCCTAGAGCAGGCAGAGAATAAGTGTTTATTTTTTTCTCTGATCAATGCAAAGCATGTAACACAAGGGACACTTTCACAGGATAAGAAAAATATCCTTTCATTTGGTTACAGGAATGTCCTTTCACAGAGCTCAGGTCTTCGTCACTTGACCCTTGTCCTTGTCATTTATGGATAGCAGAAAAGATCCCACTTTGGGACCAGCTCTCCACCCGAGTACAAATCAAGTCGTTGAGAGCTTATTTCATCACCAGGCTTTCTTAGGCAGAAGTTGTCTGTTCGTCGCACCTTGTAACAGTGTTTGTGCCTACGAAAGCCCTCCACCTGGAGCGCTTCAAGGAGTAGGAACGGTTCCCCTCTAACCAGGTACACAGAAGTCACCTGAGCGAAGCTCGGAGTGGTGGTTGTGTCCATGATAAGGACATCACCTTTGCGGTAGTCGCCTGTGCTTGTGTCGATCGATGTCGCCTCCCAAACTGGACCTTGACTCGCAAGGTTTTGTGCGCAAGGTTTGAGTTTGCTTGGGTCCACTTGCCTTGAGCCCACAGCAGAAACATGCTTGTTTAAGACGTATGTGTGCTGTTGGTAGCTTTCGAGAAGCTGGTGCCGTAGTGAGAGCGTTTTGCAGATGTTGCGAAAGTTCTTGACTTTCGAAGCCATACTTTTGAAGTATTGGTGCTTAGCTTCGAATCTCATGCACCAGAACTGGCGAAGAGGCCCAAACTCCGAGATGATCCGTGGATAGTGAATCAAGTAATGCAGCTTAACGGTGACGCTGGCGGATGGATAGAGCTCGTGGTAAGTCTGAAGAAAATTCTGGATCCGATCTTCGAGGTATGGCAAGGTCTCACTTGGCATTTGAGTCGCAAGCACAATATCAACGATCTCCCGATACTGTAAGTACAGGTCCCAGTGCACATTGCCCTCGGGGATTCTCGACGCTAAGATCAGAGGCAGTAGCCTGAAGAGGCACCATTTTTGTGATGCCGTGCCTTTTAAGGCATGGCAGTCTTTGATGATGTTGGGGTGCAAGTCTTCAGGTTTGTTTTTCTTGTCGTGAAACCCTACCTTAAATGAAGCAACCTTCTTCAGATCTGTCAAGACGAGGGTTCCTTCCGAAACAAGTCCTTGAAGAACGTGGTGCAAAACAAGCGCCATTCCTCCCTCGAAGAGGTCGTGCATAACGTCTGGCAATAACTGCTTTGTCACATCAAAGTGCTCCAATGCCAGCATTGCCGATGGTCCATTAACACCATAGGCCTTTTTGAGTTCCGGGTTCTCCGAGATCGTTTTCAGATGCTGGCTGTGTGTTGTTGCATTCCTCACCGAACACTGCTGCTCTCTTGTGAGCCCTGGCAGCTTTGGCTTCAGTGCCATGCAGAAGCGGCAAACCCTTCCACTGCTGAAACAGCATGAAAAGCCACCAAGTTTGTTCAAGGACAGGTTGTCTCCACAAACTCCCACTACTGTTACTTTCATAGTTATAGTGTCTTCTCCTCTTCGGACTTGGAGCCCATCTTTCCTTAGCTGGTTCAAGTCATGAAGGAGGGGTTCTAGTAGTTTATCCAAGCTCTCACGCTCAAGATCTTGATATCTGGCCATCAAGGTGAGGTGTATATTCTTCAGCTCGGATCGGTAGCGTGGGTGCAGGTCCAGCACCGAGAAATAGACGACTAGCAGTTTATGCTGCTTCTGCTTGGACCCCAGGGGATTTGTAATGCCAAGCTCATCTGTGTATAGCACAATGTGTAGCATATGCATAGGCACCTTTTTTGACGCCTTGCCATCACGAAAGCTCTGTAATACTTTTACCTCATCGTGCCTCAGTGCCTCAGTCGTCCCTTGTTCCGTTTGCTGCAGAAGATGTTCCAACAGTTCAGGTACCTGAAGAAGGTTATTGAGAACTTGGCCAATGGGGACATACTGGAAGGGCAAACTCGCAGGATTCGCAAACAAATGTTCTTCGGGTTTAACAAAGGGAAAGTGGCTCATGGCAAACTGTTCCCTTTGATATGAGCTCTTCACTTTTTCAAAGAGGCATTGAGGGAACTCATCACCAAAGATCCTGTGACTGTCCGTTGGGTAATTGGGGCCACAGGTCTGGTGAGCTTGTTGAGTTTGCTTTGCATACTTGTTCAGCACCAGCTCCAACAATCATTGAAAGTCCCCAAAGATCTTTTCGGATGTTGCATGAGGTACTTTATGTACCTCGGCCAGCTTGAAGAAGAACATGCAGATGATCTTCTGGACATCCCGCACAAACTCGTCAAATGTCTCTAGTGGAGGGGTGGAAGGTCTCGCTTCGCGTGGAGAAGCAGCAGGTCCCGCAGCTTCCCCTTGAAGCTGGTGGTCGGCGCTTGCGCATGCCTCTGGTTCAGCTCTGCTGAGCGGGGATGGTTCCGTTGATTCACCGTGACTGAGTTCTGACGTGTTAGTACCTGATACCTTGAGGTGATCTCGGTGGTTGCGATATAGATGACGGCGGTAGGACTCGAACAGCTTGAAGGTCAAGCAGCACCCATCAATTCCACAACTCACAACAAAATTTGCTTCTGTATTGTGAATTTCCGCAATGTGCGTTATGACGCGAGTAAGTCTCTCCGCGAAAAACGGACAAAGCGGGCAGCGGTAAAAGTTCATCTTGAACAGGAATGATCCCAGAGTTATCCCAACTCTGACATTGAACCCGCGTACAAAGCGAGCCCGAGAGGTCAGGGTGAACGGAGCAGTACGCGTGTGGCGTCGAAGTGTTGAAGGTGCCGAAATGGTCGAAACTCGTCCACTCGGCTCGAAGTCCACATCAAGTCACTGACAGGATGGCAGAGTGAGAAAAGCAGGGCGAGGGAAACGAAGGCTGGCAGGGAGGGAGCAGGCCAAACCAGACTCAATCACTGATCTAATAGCCCCCTTGCAGATGCGAAGCTCTTCGCGCTAGCGGTCGTCGAGGCGAGCGTGCGGTCTCCGTGAGCGATAGGTCACGTGATCCACCCCAGTGGCACGCGCTGCGAAGCAAAGCGAGCGAGCGCCATCGCTTTCAGAGCGTCTGCCTTCGCTTTTTAACCGTTTCGGTTCTAGGCTCGTTCAAGCTTCGAGCAGGGTAACTCGAGTCGGAATCTCCAAAACGCCTACTGTATAAAAAAAAAAAAAAAAAAAAAATTTTTTTTTTTACGTAGTTTGTTTTTTCCCTTATGCCAGACGGTCTCCGAATAAGATGGCAGCAGACGACGCCGACCACGATCGCTTTTATTTCACACCGGTATTGAAGAAGTTTATTGTTAAGGTCGTTAAAGAAGAAGCGAGTGACTAGACACACCAGCAATGCTGCTCGAAGCGATCCAATGCGATCGAGCCCTTCGTAAAGTGGTGCAAAGGCTTCTACTGTTATAAAACCCGACAAAAACGTCGTCAGCACACGCAAAATATGGAGCTCGGCGAATCTACGCCGCCGGTTACGATACTTTTCTACGGCCATACGTTTGTTCTGCCCTTCGTTACGAACTTCCTATAAAATGTATTCGTATACACACGGGAAGTTCGGCCGCGCTCGGCGATCAAGGTTTTGTCGGTCGAAGCGAGCGTCAGCCAACGTTTCATGCACCCCGATTTAGCTACGCAAACAAAGCATTAATCGGGATCATGCTCTGCGTGAGTGCCCAACCGGCCACCAAAGTCGCGTTCATACTCTTCATTGCTCTGTTCAACACGGACAGGACTATCGTCGATATTCAGTTTCCGTGCAACGGCGATCAAAACACGGCGTCAAATGAACATTTACGTTATTTATTTATTAGCATATCCGAAACGAACAAAATACATTCCAATGCATTTTCCGAACAGAACCTGAGCTGGAAAAGAAATTCGAACACGTTATTCGTCTTACCTCGAGCACTTTCCATTAAAGGACACATGCAAGGAAAAAAAAAAAAAAACTTTTTTTTTAAACAGCCGGGTTGGGAAAAGGAAGTCATAAAACGAATTTACTACGAAGAATAAAATTTTTTAGACCTATATTTACGGCGCTATACGAATTTGTAGTTGGCGCCCACGGGCGCCGCGGAAAAGTGGCCCATATTTATCACGTGACTGGCCCCTATTTGTCACGTGGTACTTGCGCTCTTTCGGAAGCTTCCTATGGTATCGAAAAGTTACTTATTCATCTTCGTTTGAAGTGACTAAAAAACAAAGATTAATAAGTAACTTCTAGAGTCCAAGGGAAACTCCTGAAAAAGCGCGAGCAGACGTGATAGACCTGTGCGCCGGTCAGATGACGGCGGTGGCGCCCCGAAGCAGACGAACTTGTGCGGCGGCGCACAACGCTCTGCGTACGGCGGCGGCGACGCACAGGTCTACCACGTGACCAGCGGCGGCACCCGCGGGTGCCAACTACAAATTTGTTTGGCGCCGTAAATATAGCTCTAAAAATTTTCCTTCTTCTTTGTAAATTTGTTTTATGACATACTTTTCCATCTAGGCTGTTTAAAAAACATGGTTTTTTCCTTTGCATGTGTCCTTTAACAAAAGCGAGCAAACAGCAGACTCGCGCTTGTATGCGCGCCGGAGCCGATGCAGCTTATCCCGCTATTTCTTTTTTTTTTTTCTTTCAGCATCGGAATTTCGTCAGTGATCCGGAAATACGTTATCCTCGCACTGTCCCAGGACTCGGTGCACGAGAGCGCGACTCCTTTATTTTACTTACAGTTACATAAACCCGATGAAGAGAACTAAGATTACTTGTACGAGCAACAGGTATGCCGTAAAGCAGTGGTCTCAAACTCATGTGAGTGTGGGGGCCAGAATAGCCCACACCAGAAAGGTCAAGGGCCAACGCAAGACGGGGGAGGGGGGGGGGGGGGGCAGATGAGATACCTCGATCGTGCTTCATGTGTTTTGTAAACTCGTAGCTTTGCCAGTGACACCTTTAGATTTGATTTGTTTATAAGACTCTTTGGGCCCTGACCTGATGTGATAACAAGATTTAAAAGGACACCGCTCCGCCAACGTGCTGGTTTTTTTAGTAGATCCAGAAAGCAAGTACACTGTTGTTCCCGTTGCTCAATTCAGTCAGGAATTAACCAAGCTCAACGTGTGTCTAAAAAAAAAATCTGTCAATTTGAAAGTTATTGCTTTCTTGACGGTTTTTATTACAAGACTCTGGACAAATACTTAAATCTTAATAGTGATTTTTTTTTTTTTAAGTCGAGAATCCCGAGCTTGTAGCGTTATCTTTCGCAGTTGCTCCTGCTGATCGAGACTTCGCGCAGCCGAGATGCATTTTTCAACGAAGAGCTCGCGCTTGCACCCTGGTAGCGGAATTAATGTACATTACAAAAAGCTATGAAAAAGAAATAAGCGAAACAAATGGTGAATACGTTAAACGAGCAGCTACATTGCGAGCAATGTAGCCGGTGGCCCTAATCTGGACACTTAACGAAAAGGTTGGCGAGAAACCCGGCGGCTGTGATTGACCGGCGCCAAGGTCAAGTGCGGCGTTGGCCAATCACAGCCGCCAGATTTCTCGCTGACTTTTTTGCCAAGTAGTACTGTCCAGGTTAGGGCATCTGTGGTTTGACTCCCTCACCGGGGGAAGAGGCGGGGTGTGATGTTTTTAGTTATTTTGCCCGATCCCCCAAAGGTCATCCTGGTGATATCCCACACTCACTAGTGATAGTTAGGGGGAGAGAATTGGCTTAGAAGGGCGGAAGGGAATCATATGTTTGTCTTTTTAGACTTAGGCTAGGTGGCGCAAGCTACCGCACATTAAAAAGGGTATAGCCATTAACATCCATCCATCCATCCATTCATCCACCCATATTTGACCGGACAATGAAGGGAGGGGGAAACCTCCGACGCGTCCCTTGCACCTGTTGTTTTTTATTTATTTATTTATTTATTTGAAAATTTGGACATTTGTTGCTTGGAAAGCGTTGAGTATCTGTGTCGCGGGCGCGGTCGAAGGGGAAAAGGGAAGAGGAGAGGAAAAGAAGTTCGGGGGATGATCCTTTTCAAACTCGGTTTTCCCTCGCAAAGCCCAGCCAGGAAACGAAATCTCCGGACAGAGGTTCCCGAGACCAAGGTCATTTCAACTGACCTTCACAGCAGCCACCCATTTGTTTGCCATTTCGAGAGCCGGTTTGCTGCTGGGGACGGAACTGCTTAGAGGGTGGCCACTATCGGACCTTAAAAACAACCTGCTAAAATTTAAAAAAAAAAAAAAAAAATGCTGTATGACATCTTTCAGAGTTGTGCTTACATTGGATGTTATAAGTAGGGTTCCGTGTTTTCGAATAAATTCTGAAAAATATTCGCCATCAGGGCGTTTTAGTACATCGCTTTTTGTGCTCCGGTAACGACACCCGCCTTTGCGCGGTTCTTGTATCCAGGGATCAGCAATATTTTAAATACAATTAGTATTTAAAATACGTATCCAAAATACTTGAAGTATTTTGTATTTAACTACATAATAGTGATTGTTTTTGCCGATTAGTCTTCTCTTTGTCACTCATGCGAGTGACATGTCAACACCTCAAAAGATGAAAATAATTAGTCGTTTGGTGTTTTGGACAGCGCGAGTTTGGTCTGCCAAGTATAATATATATATATATATATATATATATATATATATATATATATATATATATATATATATATATATATATATATATATATATATATATATATATGGTCTGCCAAATGTATGTTACGTGCTGCAGAAGAGACATTTAGCCAGTGCAGTACGACTGCTAGCCTGCAGGGTCATGAGAGTGCATTACGCAGTAGTGTCTACACGAACGCTAGCCGGTACGATGTGGCGGAGATCCCAGGGCTCTATAGAGTAAGCTGTCGCTCCACGTGCCTCGAGCTGCGACTCGCTAGCAGACTCAGCCGCTGTTCCCTCTCAACACCTCGGTAACCGGAAAAGAGCTCGGACAAATGCTCACCGGACAAAATTTGCTCACCAATCTTTTCACGGACCCGATCAAAAGCTCCAGGCACCAATGATTGTAACTTGCTAACATATGCTTTGTCAAGATAAATATTTACCTGTTGATCATTAGTCGTCGAATCTCAAGATTAAATATTTACCTGTTGATCATTAGTCGTCGAATCTCACGATTAAATATTTACCTGTTGGTCATTAGTCGTCGAATCTCAAGATTAAATAATCCTGAGTCATTCTTCTTCGCTCGTGTATCCATCGTTTATAGCTGAAAATTTGCCAAGAAACCAGTCTCGCTGTCGCTGTCCCTAAACGCCTTCATACTTGATTGAAACGGATGAACTGTGACCTCATTGGAGTTGTTTTATAGATATCTCCCAAATTCTATAACTTCATGGCGCAGATAAGCAGCCGACACCTAACGGTGCCAACATCTGCACACACAAAAAAAAAAATAATAAAGAGAGGCTACTTTGCTTGAAGCGGTATGGCCGCGGCGATACGCAGTTTGGCGATTTAGTGGACCATGGTATTCGACTCTGCTGCTTTCTGAAATGTTGAAACATGTAGCAGGCAGTCTTGTTCATATAATAAAAAAAAAAAAAACAAAAAAACAATGCTACATGTGTATTTCTACTAAATGACTTAGCAGACAGATAAATTTAATAAAACAACTTCTGCATATACAATAAACAAATACGCAGGGCAGCTATTCGTAAGTTTTACGCTGCGCACTTTTTTTTTTAGATTTTTGCAGCACTCGTGTTTTCTAGGGAAGGCATATTTTAAGTTCGTTTTAGTTAGCGGTACCTGGCCAAGCACGCGCTCCACATTGGTACTCGATATAGCCGCACTCAGCGCTTTTTGTTGGTTTTTTTTTTTTTCATTTTGTTTAGAGCTGCTCTAGGCTTTTACGCAGCTACGAGACAAGTTTCCGACCGCTGACATCCTCAGGACGGCACTGGTGTCTTCATGAACGAACTAGGGACAGATACGTCCAATTGAGTTTTTTTATTAATTTATTGGCATTAACAGCTTTGCATGTGTTCGTTAGGGACTGTCTGTTCAATAGCATCTCTCACAATGCTCAGAAACAGAAGTCCTTGCTTTTTGCAAACGAAGACTGGTTTCCGGGTATTTGCTATCGCTTCCATGCACAAAAAATAGGAACTTTTAGTATAGCGTACGCAAGCGCTTTGCGTATGCTAAAAATAGCGTCGCCATATAAAATCCATATGGAGTTTTCGTAGACCGCGTTTCCCCCTCCGCTAAGCCGTCCGCAACGAAAAGAAGTTGCTGCTGCGCCTGCTTGCCGATAGCCTTGACTGTAGAGTTGCGGGTATCGTAGCGGGTTGCGGAGGGCGTTGCGGGAGGGCGAAAATGGTCTACGAAAACTTCCTAATGGCGACACTTTTTCTTTGCGTATATGCAAAAAATAGCGTATACGCTATTATCTCTGTGGAAAGTAACGCAAAATTAGCCGTAAAGCCAACAGCAACATTTTGATGTCAACTATAATAGAAAACCCGATGTAATTATTCATTGCTCAACTTTGGCATAGCTGAGGTCCACCGACGGCAGGAGGGAACCTAAAGGGGACGGGGGGGGGGGGGGGGTGGACGAGATCGATATTTTCGATATTTGTATATCCTATCCCACCGCCTACCCGGCGACTCGCCCGCTCTCCCGTTTTTCCTGCCTAACCTTGCACACAAGCCAATGACTATTACATTTCTGTAAATATGACTATTAAAAGTCATATTTGCAGAAAAATTACTGGACCAGCAGACCATTGCCTTCTTCAAAACGACCGCGACTCCATAACATCCTTGTGCCCCAGCTGGCAAGCGAAGATTAACTCTAGAAAACGCAAACAAGTGACCGTTTCGTCAAAGCCTAACAAATCATCCGTTCAATATACGTTATTAACGCAGCAACTCATATATCTAAAAATGTATAATGGAATCAAAATATTGCTAGCGCATTGAGATTCTTAAGAGGGAGCCTCTGTCTGGCCCTTTGGACAAAATTACCCGCGTATAAAACAAGAATGCTCCCTGAACTTGATTACGCTAGTATAATATATGGCATCTTCATCAAAACTATCTTAGTGCTAAATTAGAGTCCGTTCAGAAGAAAAGTGTCTTGCCTCAAAATCAAATCTTGGTCTTTCTTCATTGACCACCGGGCGCCAACTTGCCCGCGTGGGTTTCTTTCATGGCATTTACTACAGTTTCTTATACTTCAAAAGTACTTATTGCCAATCAGCTTAATATACTTCTTCTCGAACAGATAACTCGTGCAAACTTCAGCACGAGTTATCTTAGTCTACGGCGAGTACCTCACCGTAGACTAATTAAGACATTAATAGATCTCGGTGTTCCCTCATGTCTGACCTTTAATGCATACCTTTCAAACCGCCAACAGTTCGTGGATGTAAATGGTACCTTTTCAGGATTATCAGATGTTTATTCCCGGGTACCCCAAGTGGTCTTTCCTGGGGCCTCTGCTTTTTCTGGTGTATGTTAACAGCTTGTTCCAATCCACCACTGATAGTCCTATTCAGTTAAGAATGTTTGCCGATGACTGCGTTATTTACACTCCAGTTTCTACAATACAGGACCAAATAAAAGTGAGGGATGTGTTGGCTAGCATCGCGTCTTGGTGTCGTGAGAATAGCATGAAGGTTAATATTAGTAAAACTCAGTACATGCATATTTCAACAACAACAAAAAAGTCTTAAACTTTGGTTGTGAGGTTGACGGCGTACAGGTGACGAAAGTTGACAGTTATAAATATTTGGGAGCGATTTTATCGAGTGACCTAGGATGGAAAAAGCACCTGGAGTATGTATAAGCGTGCAACAAACAAATTGTGGTACCTTCGAAGAACGCTTCGCAAATCTCTTTCTGTGAAAATTCAATCATTAGACCTGTCTTAGAATACGCGTCTGCAGTGTGGAGCCCATGGCAGACCGCTCTGGTTAAAGAACTCGAAGATGTCCAATCACTAAAGGTGCGTCTAGTTTTTTCAGATTTCAAACGGATCACATCTGTCACGGGACTTGAAACGAGAGCGAACATAAATCCTCCGGCAAACAAAAAAAAACGTGCCAACGGTTCAAGTTTTTTTTTTCCTTGTTTTAGATTTTTAAAAACAGTAGAAAAATGTACAGGTGGAAAAATTTCAAACCAAGAGGCTTCTTCTCTGAACGTTTGAATCGCTCAAAGGCCGTAGCTCCCATTAGCCCGAATAAATAATTATAAACAATCTTTTTTTTTGTGCGTGCAATTGATTTATGGAATAGTCTTCCCGCGGTGATGTTGTTGACATTGATTCATTCTCGTCTTTTGAGAAAACTGTAGAGCTCATTTTTCAGTGCTAAGAATGTTTTTGATTACTATTTATTTATGAAGTTCAATGAAAACGAATGTGTGATTATTTTATATGTATGTTACTGTGTCAAATGTAAAAAGAAAAAAAAAGGGGGGGGGGTGGCTTAAGGTTTCGTGCATTGACTGTATGGGAAGAAAATTTTGTTGTTTTGTATATTTTGTTTGTGTATACTATTGAGATGTCAGTGTGCCGATTGGCAATGCATCACCCACTCCTGCTTTGGCCCTAACTGGGCTGGCAGTATTGATAAAAAAATATATCGGTCGTTTAAGTCTTCTATGTTTTCTGCGCTAATACATAGCATTACAGAATGGAATAGCCTGCCGGAAAAAATCGTGACCAGCATAAATCAAGTACTGTTTAAGGAAGACATGTAAGCGTTTGTATTATGACTAATGTGTGTAAAAATTTGTTTATCTTGTGTACTTTGATTTATATAGTTATTATATGTCAGTGTGTAAACTATCATTTTGTAAAATGCTCCAAAATTTGCCGATAATCCCTTCCTCACGTAAAGAGTTTGCCGACGATCCCTCCTCATGTAATGAGTCCGAAAAGGGGTTGCTCAGTTGGTCGAACGACGTTTTAGCGAACGCCGACTTTTTTTCGAAGGACACTTTAGCGAATAGTCGACCGCTGCGGAGCAGCGTTTTCGGGTGGGCCACGTGGGTTACAATGAGCCGCCGCAGACTGCCGCCGCGGCTTGAACGCACTGCGGGTGATGGTGGGGCCAGACTTGTACCGTACGCATTACAAGTAATCAAATTATTTGTAATCGATTACTTTTTGGAGTAGTTTTATAATCAGTTGATTACTTTGATTAGGCAGTAATCACAAGAGTAATCTGATTACTTTTTGAAGTAATAAAATTACTTGTAACCGTTACTATTTTTTAACGGGACCCCCCCCCCCCCCCCCCCTCCCTCGGGCACACGCCCTTTTTTTTCTGAAATGACAAAAATAAAATTTGCTTTTTTTTTTTTCGAACGGAAACAAGAAAGATTTTTGCGGAGCTGTAGGAAATGAGGTCAATCCCTTTCTATGTACAGTTTCTGTAAAATGTCCGTTTTTTTTTTTTTTTTTTTTTTTTTTCGAGCTGGGAGTGGGAAGCACCAGTGCGTGACAAAGGCCATTCAGGGCGAAGTTTGAGGGAGCAGAATGTAGCTTTGTAAGTCCTTCGTTCAAACTAGCCCCCTCACGCACACACACACAAAAATAAAAAAATAAAAATAAAAAAAAAATCCTGCTTAGAGCACCTACTCGCAGCCCGTGGGCGAACCAGAACCGAAGAATGCCTAAAGCGGATGCAAAATATAACGAAGCCAGTTGAAATATTTCCTAATTTCCCCTACGTAGTCTTTGTGACAAGCAATGTTTCGAGTTGAGAAGTGGTCGGGGCGATCTCTTCCGCTAATAGATACTACACATGATCCATTTGAAATCCTGGAGCTGCCACTTTCACATGTGAATAATAAAATGAGCGACGCAAACATTGAGCGACAACCCTTGCTCAAGCTTAACGAGATCTATACTTCGTCTCGCCTTAGCACGGACTAACTGCGAAGGCTGTGCAAGCGCGAGCAGGTGGCATTTACTGCCTTGACTGGAGCACTCGCTGCACGGGCGCTCGTGCAACTGCCGAGGCTTCATCCAAAGCTAATAGCTCGTGCTTTTGGCATGCGCGGCTAACAATAGTCCATGCTAAGGTGAGACGAAGTATAGACCTTTTCCGCTTACTCTCTCCCCCCACCGCCAAGTAGGCATATCCGGTATGGGCGACGAAAAAATATTAAAACGTTTCAACCTGCAAATAGTAAAAAAATAGAGGGGAGAGAAAACGAGAATGGGTGACGGTTACGCTTTTCTCTTAAATGCATTCTATTGGCGTGGCGACGGCAAAACAATGTTTTCGCCCACACTGGAAGTGACGACAATTCAAGATGGCGGCGCCCTTGAAGAAAGGGTCTATAGACCTTTCCAATGTTTACAAATCCACAGCCCAGCGTGCGATCTCCACAGCTCAGCACGCGCGTGTGCGTCGCTCCGGAAAACGAGCAAAGCACGCGCCATACGCACGAACACTGGAAATGGAATACGGTCTTCCCCCCCCCCCCCCCCCCACACACACACACACACTGGCGAACGCCCAAATCATTAAACTTCTTCAAACGAAGTCTATGCTTGTGTCCGCATTGTGAAGGTGCAACGACCACGAAGAGGGAACCAGTTTTTCTTCTTCAATACTTGTGCAAATGTGAAATATAGGTTGGAAACGAAGCAGCGCGCTACATTTGTTTCCAGTAACGCAACTAGCGTGTGAGAAAAAAAAAATTACTGTCTCAGACATTACAATTTTTTGTTCATTTTGCGTGCCGGCAGGCCAGGAGTACCAACACCCTCTGCCGCACCCACGTGGCCGTATACCCCACCCTAGAGATCTGCACGGGTACGGGCCAGCCCTTGGGCCACAGGCCGGCCCGACCCGCGGGCCGGGCTCGGGCTTCACGGCTACATTCATAAAGGGCCCGGGCCGGGTACGGACCTTGCATTCAAGTCTACAAGGCGGGCCGAAGCGGGCCAAACCGGTCACTACTTTCCTTTTTTTTTTCTTTTTTCTTTTTTCATAGCAATTTTTTTTGGAAGCTTGTTCAGGGGTTGGGAGAGGAACCACAGTGGGAATGGAACAGATGCCGAACCATATGTGTGTGCGTGTATAGGCCAACACGCGGCCCTGACGTCACGCAGTTGCGGTGACGCTGTCGACGGTACTGCGCATGCGCAGACGCTTCGCTTTACGCGAATTTGGTTTCTGCGCACGCGCAGTGCCCACACCTGGTGTGGGCAAACGCGGGATTGTTTGGAAACAGCGTGTCGGCGTGTGCAGCGAATGCTCTTCCAGAGCACTGGCGGCGCGGCGGCGCTATTCGTCACCGGCGGCGCCGCTATCGTACCATCGCTTACCTTCATCAATACGCACCCAAAGGCACCTACACCATGCGCATCCTTGTCGGCGTAAACCATCTGTACGTACGAGTGCGTGCATCGCCAATATGGGTGAGGAGGTTCCCCTGAGGGGTGCTTTTCCAGAACAATTTCTCGCAGACCATATATATATATATATATATAATGTTTACTGCTGCGTGTCATTTTTGTTTCTCCCTCCTTTCCGCGCGGGTTTGGTCGCAGAAAAGGACGATCGGGGTGATTTTTCATAACGAGCTGCCTAGGCCCGCAGATTGATCCGACTAATATTAGCAGCAAAAAAGAAAAAAAAAAATGCTTACTGCATTGACTATCGGGTACCATAATCAACATATCTGTAGCAGTGGCAAGCGAGCTGCAATGCCTGCGGAATATGTGAACTATTCATACTGGGATAAAATAAAGCGGACCTCAGCGGCTCCGTGAAAATTAGCGTAGGGCCGGGCCGGGCCGGTTGTCAGAAATGAATAGCGGGCCGCGGTCGGGTCCGGGCCCAACAGACAGCGGGCCGGGCTTTTAAATGTTGGCCCGTGCAAACCTCTACCCATCCCGCAACCATCCCCATCTCGCCGAGCTGCTGTTCTCTCTCTCCCCCCACTTTTACCCTTCCCCATTTCAGCCGCATTAGGTGTGCATCCGGTGTCGCCGATATCGCCGTATCGCAGACACTAACAAGACTCGCTGTCCTGTGGTCCTGTTTCTGTGGCTCTCAACTTCGGACAAGACTCCCGAAACGGCAGCAAGCGGTAAGTTCACAAATTATCTACGATTTTGCTTGCACCTTCGCGGTGCCTACAATTGCGATCATATGCTGTGTCTTCCATAGGACAGACCAGTGGCGTAGCCAGGAAATTTTTTCAGGGGGTGTTTTTCTTTGCCTAAACCGTTCAAAATGCAAATGTAAATGCAAAAAAAAAAGAACGAGAGAGGAAAAGAAATTGCACAAACAAAATTTTAGTTACTATTTTCCTGTTTTTTAGAAGACAACATTTTAACCTTTTCTGTCACATCTCGTTCGTTTAATCTGTCAAGAGGGAAACTTTAATGGTGAACAACGAAAACACGCAATCATAAAATATAATAATGGGCTTTGAACAAAAAAGTCCACACAGGCCCACAAAATATTCCGGCGCGTACACTTCTCTGAGGAACGTATTCATTGCCTAAAAAACTACGAAAGAGTGCCAGAGAATAGTGAAGTTTAAAATAGTACGAATACACATAAAAACTGCGGACAATGAGCAAGTGAAGCGTCAGGCTCATTGTTCCTGAGCGGATCACATTGATCAGAAATGACGGTGCTATGGTCCTGATTTGGGTTCTTTCCAATCTTCGATGTCGTTTTACGAGAAAGGGGCGGAGAAATTTACCAGTTCCTATCATTTTGTGGGGTCTAAACATTTAGTGGAAGCCGCCGTCGGTCGATAGAAAGAAGCGAGAGGACACTTTCGGGGCTGACTTAGATGTTCCGGTGAATGTTCAAAGCGGTACCCCCAGCGAGCGCTCCTGGCACGTTGAAGCTCTCAGGTATGACTTGAGTCTTTGGAGTTGCGAGAGCGAACGTTTCGTTTCAGCGGTGCTAACGGGCATGGTGGCCAGGATTTGCAGCAGGCGGTTTACATTAGGATACAAGTCCTCCGGGCAAAGAACGAATGCTCTGCACAGGCTGCAGATTTCCTCGAAGTCGAGGCTTGCGACATAGCGACCGGCGTCGTTGGCCACAACATTGCTCCCGCCTAGGGAGGACCCTGATGATACGCTTGAAGTTGTAGGTTAATAATCATTCTTGAAAAAAGCGTCAAGCGACAGCTGGTCTATTGAACTCCTTACTTTCACGACTCGCGTGCTGAAAAGAAGATTATAAACATTATCCACTGCAACGATTAAAGACGTTCACTAGGTACTCCTTGAAACCAAGTGACAATGAGCATTTCAAAGTTGCTTCCATGGTGCATATGCTGCCATTTTTCTCTCTCGTTTTCTTTTTTTTTTTTTAAAGGTGGTTTTTTTTGCATTTTGGTTGGTGTTTTATTGAAAATGAAGGAGTGCAGGTTAGTAAGCTCTAAAAAGGAAAAAGACTGGACGAAAACAAGAAAAAAAAAAACAAAAAAAAAAACCCGCTAAGCTGTTTGTCATTTCGTCGTCCGGTTTGCTCCCCTGAAATTGTCGTCGAGTCCTTGAGACTCACGGCCGTATTCATAAACGAGCCTCGACTCGACACTCCACCTCGACTCACTGGAGTGGAGGAAAGCAGCTCGCCTCCACTCGAGAAGTCATTGGGCTTCAGAGACGCGCCTCGGCGTTTCCTCGGCTGAGGAGCTCCTCGAGAAAGCTTCCTCCACTCGAGGAAACTCGAGGAGACGTCAAAGGCGTCTGGTTACGAGGTTGTAGTAAAAAGTGAAGTTAAAAACATTATTTTGGTGTGAATTACGAACATATTAGTTCTCCTTATTTAAAGGGACACATTTTACTAACATTGAATTGAGAATCTGCAAGATTTCTGCTTCGCAGCGCGCATGTTTTTCGCGTTGTAGCCGGTTTTCGGACAAACAGCCACAAGCGTTCTCCAGTCTGGCAACGGTGGCGGCCGCTTTCGGCTGCTATCGGCTTCTCCGTCTCGGGCGGTCCTCTCCGCGTCTCGCCCGTTCTTCGCCGTCTCAATTGGTCTCACCGCGTATCTGCGTCGCTGTCACCGCCTAGAACGAGCATCTTCTTCACCCTTCCTGATTCTTCAGAGTCCTACTAGAGTGCCTTGCCCTACAACGATGTCGTTCAAAGAAGGTGACAAGAAGGGGCGAGTGGTTTACTCGAAGAAGGGGAGCTGCTTCGTGCTATTACTAACAACTCGCCGAAAGAAGCTAAAGTTGACGCATAGAAGAGACTGCACGGAGTATAATCGCCATCCGCATGTCCGCCCACGAGTGTTGGGACAACGGTAAATCCAAGTGGAAGAAAACAGACTCCCAGAAGAAGCGGGGCATCCACGCAACAGGTGTGTAATCGATTTCTATATTCGGGCAGTATAACGCAATGCGTTCGCAAAATCCTATGACAGGACGTGTGTACTTAATAACTCTGCAGGGGACTTTGCTGTGGCAACCTGCAGCGTCTGCAGGAGCTAGTCAAGCATGTTACTGTCGAGGCCGCAGGTGGGCAGTGACAGTGAATTGTCTCTATCTTTGGGGTGCTTCTTGTGCAGACATTAGACAACTTTCGTTTGCGTGTTGTGCTATGTCCAGGCAGAAATTACGCACCGAACAGAAAGAAAGGGGCCGGAGCTTGGGCTCCGGCCCCTTTCTTGAGAAGATTAGAGAGGCAACCTGGCGTATCAATAAAACGCGACGCACGAAACTGAAAATAGTGCACGTCAATTAGACCTAGCACCTCATCTCCTTGCGTGCTAGTCTTTGAAGAAAAAAAAAAAAATCTTGTGCTGGTTTAATTGACTACCAGCTCTCATTTCTTAATTGCAACCTCCTAAGAAATGCCATTATGTGAACATGAATGTGTTGGAGTCCAGTTGTTGACCGCTGTCTTTTTTCAGGTGTTCATGTTAGTGTGCAACCGACGTCATTTATTTGTGAGGTTAACCAGCGCATTGTACCGGCATGGTTAAGACGGCATAAATTTAATTTCGGTAGTAGTATACGTTATTGATTTGAAAAATTTTGTGTCTGCAATATGACTGCTGCCGATGATCACATTGAGCTACTCCAGCATTTTCCACACATCAAGAAACAGCACAGGTCTGCCATCATCACTTGTTTCGCATTTCATTCTTGCAGTTAAATGTCGAACAACAAATTGTACCGGATAAGTTGCAGTATGATTTGTTTTTTCCTTCTGTGTTGTGCTCTGTACATCTCAACTCACGGATGCTGTCACAGGATATTCTTCGGCCCTCTCCTTGCAGGAAGGGGCACTGGTGTTGCACCCGCTGACCAATGAGCCCGTCCCTCCAGCTTGTGGGGGCACTAGTGTCCCACATGGCAATGCGGCTGCCATGGCCGGTGCTCTCAGTGCTGCCAGCCGCCATTCCCGAAGCCACGGTGAACGAGCATGATGACTGACATAATGCCGGGTGAAAGCTTTAGATTGCATTTGCTACGTACACATGAAGGTTAGTTGCTACTAGACCACACAGCTTTTAGTGTTTATTTATAAAAAGATCTGTCTATGCTCTTCCGTTTATTTATTATTTCGATTTTGGCATACTGTCTCGTAGGAACGCTAAAAACTGTGACAATGGGCCGTGCTTTCATGAATGCGACTTGTGGGTTTCCCCTTTAGGCATACCACATAGAAACAGAGTAAAATCCTTGGGTCTGGAAAATGACATGTTTATTGACAAATACGCCACATGTTTGCCCGAGGGCCAACAAGGTCCGAAATAACAGCGCTGTCTCTTTCGACAGTATCACCATTCAGAGCCTGTGCTGTCGCTACTGGCAATATCACTGAAGGTAAAGGGTCAGAGCAAGGAAGGAAGGCTCCGTCAAGTAGAGCTTCCCCCAGCGAGACTTGCTCCTTGGTCGTTGGTTTTGGCAGTTTTGTATATCCTGTATAGACAGTTCGTGTCATTCACTGTGGTGAGGTTCATTGTCGTTTAATTGGAAAAAGCATATTTGTGGCCGAGCGTATAAAGACAAAAATGCTGATGCGACCGTAAACCAGCCACAGCATAAGAGTGGTGCAGAACCCTTTAGCAGACTTTCATATTTACCAACAGTTGGCATTTAACATTCCTGTAGTGGGGTCGTTGTGGCAGTTTCTACTAGTTCTGTCGAGTCCTTATCTTGTTTGTAGCACTCATGGCATCAATGTGTTGTGCTTGCTCAGAATTGCCTGCCTCACTGCCGCTGGACTGGGGCAGCATCATGGAGGTCGCGTTGCTGCATCACCAACCAGGTCCCCGACTCCTCTACCTCCTCAGCCAGCACATGTGGCCACCTGAGTGAGGACGACTGGAGGCCGCATCGATGCTTTTGAGCAGAGGCTTGCCTCCGAGAAGGAGGCCGTGCGGCTGCTCTCAACAAGGAGGAACAGCGCAAGAAGGAGCTGCACCTGCTGCAGGTGGAGCTACGTCAGTGTCAGGTTGCCTATTAGCAGGCGCAGGATTAGGTTTTCTATAAGCAATAGAGTAACAAGCTGGCTCGAGCTTGAGCTGCTGCAGCTCGACAAACTAATCAAGCTGCAACACTGCTCGTTCTTGGGGCTAGCCACAACATAATAGGCTGATTTATTCAATTGTTTCATCTTCCTTTTTAGTAATTACAATGTTTTACATTTTATTTTGTGTTTATAAGAATGCTTTTCTTAAGTCCGTGACTTGCTTCATTTTATCCCTGACCTGAAGTTGTTGCAAGTATTGACCGTATCTCGTACAGCAACGCCTAGCACTTTTTTAAACTTGTTCTTGAATGGCTAGTTGTAGTGAACATTTTATGCAAAAGGGCAGTTATGTCAGCTTTAAATGTATTCTCTCAAAGCGGAGGAAGTAACCAAGTATTTTTATTTCTTACTACTTACGTTGTTTGTATGTTTAGACAATAGGAAGCTAGTCAGCCCCAGTGAGCATCT
The DNA here is from genome assembly GCA_013358835.2 of Ixodes persulcatus. Classification (NCBI taxonomy): domain Eukaryota; kingdom Metazoa; phylum Arthropoda; class Arachnida; order Ixodida; family Ixodidae; genus Ixodes; species Ixodes persulcatus. The sequence continues at coordinate 118,979 of JABSTQ010007190.1, forward strand.
GTTATCTCCACTGTAGACGAGATATTAGCCAGTGTCATACCACAGTCTATCCTTGGGTCTTTAAATTACCTCACAGCAGTGATACACAACCACATGCGGGTACAATGATCGTCCATATAGATACGGACAGGTGCAGGGATTGAACTCGGGATTCCTATGTTCAGTTGTGCAAGCTTTCACTCCCCGTGCTCCAAGCTGTGAGGTGTTAATGCAATCGACCACCGATCCCCCTGAAGAAAATATAGGAATCTATGTTTTAATGTGTATAGCCAGGTGTTTCCTAAAGTTTGGCACTGTTATTTATGTAATGTCTATTTTATTATTGTGTTGTCCATGTGCTGTCTCGTTCATTAAATGCTGTCATCACAGACTTTTGCCATAGTTTTCATTGATTTCAGACATGTCTCATTTCCTGTCCAGGGGTCTGTGCCTCGCAGTCCTCTATGGACTTGCACCACCTCCCAGAGTAAAGTCAACACCACATTGACGAGGTTTGCCTACTGCCTCTTCATTGTGGAGATGGCGCCGTGTCACCGACCTTTTGGTGCTCGTCAAAGATCCCCAGGTGGTCAATATTAATCCTGTTCTCCGGTGGGGCATGCCAGATGCCCATTGTAGTTTTGGCACGTAAAAACCCCGAATTTGACTTCACTGCCGTTCACGGCACACTACTACAGTGCTGACGTAGCTATTGGGCCCAAGTTTTCAGCTCGCCACGTACTGATACAGTAATTGAACAGCGGTTCCAGCTAAACCCTGGTACGGTGCTCAAATTATTCATGCTCACACTCAGTAATAGTGTTATCCCATCAGTTCGAGTGCATGTGCCCTGCATGCTTGTATTTTAGGTACTTTTAGGTAGGACACCTTGACTGCCTAACAACCGAAGTGTCCTCACAAGGAATTGCTGCACTATTAAATAAAAAAACTATTCAGAATATTTCATTCTGAACCGAAGTTTCTTCATGCGGGTTCACAGCTCCAAGAATATGATTTCGACATTCT
>JABSTQ010007191.1:0-59755 GCA_013358835.2 Ixodes persulcatus
AATGATCAAAGCACAGCGAGAATCTCTCGGAAGTATTTGGTTCCTTGTCAGTAGTTATTCAATAAAAACACAGTGCAGTGGTGATTACCATCTGCACAGCCTTGCCACTGGCACTGCTGTCCCTCGGGTGGCACATGCACGACATGGCCTGCAAGCCACATATATCCCTAAAAGAAAGCTGCATAGGATGGCACTTACAGTGGCTAGCGTCGCCACCCAGAAAGCTTGCACAATCCTCTGCATGGCACACAGTGCTGTTCAGAACAGAGCGGCACTGGCAAGCCAGTTGCTGCGAAGGCTTGTAGTGTCTCTCTGCTGCCTTGGGAAAGCTGCAAGTCACATGTTTGACGCCTTGTGGTACCCATCAGCTTCCAAAGAAACGCTGATGAATCGCCACCAGCTATAACCTGTCGCACAAAGGAGAAAAAGGTGTGAATGGGCAGACTTTTATCTGTTTGCTTTTGTCTCGCGTCTGAGTTTTGTTTGAGAAGAAAACAACAATGAAACTTTTTTCACAGTTATATGCAAAAGAACGAGAACGGCTCGTATATTAATAAGTTGTGTGCAGCAAAGGCACGGGTGCGAGGGCGTTGCTCCGCCGAATGTTCTTTTTGCATGGGTGCTCGTGCCAAAAAGGTGTTTTTCACTGTCATGTGCTCGGGCCTGTGCCTTTGCTGCACACAACCTATGTTACAGAGTGTATAGCACGCCTTCGAGAGCACTCGCGTACGGCGAGAAATCCACGATATGCAGGGTACGATCGCAGAAAACCTCGCAGGGGTGCAGGAAGCTGCGAGCGCAGCATAATGTGAAACTAGAGGTGGTGATAGCATTTCATAGTTTGAGAATATGACGTTATTTGGTCAAAATATAGAAACAAAAACCGTAACCTCCTTACCGGCTGATGATAAGGGCCATCGGAGCACGACCAACTTTTTGTTTAGATCGCGGCATTCGATCGGACGCGGGTTGGTAAAGATTTGAAAACACGAAAGAATAAAACATGTAGGACGACGCCAGACAGCGCAGTTCTTTGTTGACATGGGATGTAAGATCAAACACATTATTCTGTCGGATCAAATGGTTTTGTGAATTAGGTTTAGCTCGCAAGGGTCAGCCGGCAGGTTCTTCGGCGGGCTTTCAGCTTTCTGCGATGCGTGTTTTCATCGCGAGCGCAGGCTCGAACAATGTACCAGCGGCGCCAAATAGATTTGAAACTAAGAAAGAGCTCGGACTCGTGGCCGAACACATAGAGATCACATCACAGGAAAACGCAAACCACTCACCTTCCGTTCGACGACGGTTCGCAAGGCACGTTGTTTCTCCGGCCCGACCGACGGTGCCGACGTTTCAAAATGCTACTGCGTGATGCACTGGCTAATTTCTCATCTACAGCTAAGGCCCGCTTCAGACGGAGCAATTTCACCCAGCATCTTGACGTCGCACCACCAGCAACACGGGCCATCCGCGTTCACACGCAGCAACCGAAGTGCTACGACTTGCTATCATCATCATTCACTTTAAATTTTCTTGCACTATATAGACGCCCAGCTACGCGCTAAAAACGTGTATTTATATCTTTGAATGGCGTTTAGAATACTAACTAATCTTTCTGAAAAGCTTTATTTCCAAAAACGATCGATTTCAAACCAGAACCAGTCTTGAGCTGTCATCATCACCACACAGGGGTGTCACATGAAATATCGCGTCCCTGGCTGCTGCCGCTTCAAACGGCTCCGAGTTGTTCGAGTTGCTCGTCCGTTTCGAGCCGGACCCGATCTCAACAACTCGTGTCGATCTAGGGAAAGCTACGGAACAACCCGCCAGCAACCTCGAAATTGCTGGAAAAGTTGCCCCGTCTGAAGCGGGCCTAAGAGACCGATCACCGTTGAGGCGTACCAACATCAAGGCGGTATAAACATGCAAAGCACGCCATTTTTTTTTTTTTTTTTGACAAAATAACAAAGGTAAATCATTTTGACTTCATGGACGTCAAAATAACGAATTTCCACCTAATGACCTTATTTCGACGTCTGTGACGTCATTGACCACTCCCTCTGGACATTGAATCCGTGCCGAAAATACGCACCCGCCACAACTAGGGTTTCGCAAACCGGCCGAGGTTCGAGTTCGACCGGGTTCGACTTTTTCGAACTTTTAGTGAAAAATTCGACGAACCTTTTATTGAGATGCAATAAAACTTTGGTTGGGGCTAGTTGGTTCATATCGATTAAAAGGTTAAAAGGCGCGAACAAACAGGACGAAAAAGACACACGTACGACATGGACAGGCGCCTGTCCGTGTCGTACGTGTGTCTTTTTCGTCCTGTTTGTTCGCGCCTTTTAACCTTTAATCGATATGAACCCATTAGCCCCAACCAAAGTTTTATTGCATCACATTTCTTCTACTCTGGGCTCTTTCCTATTTCATCACGTCAAGCAAGATCCAGCCATCACCTGTGTTAACCTAATCGCCATTTTTACATGCCAGTCCCGTTTCCTAACGCATTGCATTAAAACGAAGTTTGTGCCTCGGAGGTGCGCGCCCTTTTCGGATTGATGGAGCCATCATGGGGTCATGCCAGAAGAGTGTGCAAGATTGTGAAGTCGGAGCATTGGCGACAGGTCCGAATGTATCAGGACTGGTTGCAGGTTTTGGTTCACGAGGGGAGTGAACCTTGCTCCGCAGACCGTCGGCTTGCTGGGTACAGGAGGTTGGCGGCCCAGTCGACAGACTTTTTGTGGTAGCGCGTACGCATGAACCTTCCGCCCAAGAAGAAAAGGCGGCCACTTGTGCGAACAACATCACTGTACTGGGCGATGTCTCCTTGCCAGGCGATGTACGGATGACTCTGAAAATGGCGCCTGTCCGTGTCGTACGTGTGTCTTTTTCGTCCTGTTTGTTCGCGCCTTTTAACCTTTTAATCTTTTATTGAGGTTCGACTCATGTGTGCATGCGCGACAGGCTGGCCACCTTGGCTTCGGATTGGATGGTGAATTAAGGGCAGCGCTGATTGGTTATTTCAGTTAATACAGTACAAAAAATTAAGTTATTAACTTTTCAGTAATTAGTTTCTTTTAATTGCAGCTGTTCACAAAATTAAAATAACGCTTTCCGAAAAAAAAAACAATTCTCCAAACCTAGAGATGTTTGTATCAAGGTCTGGCCACAGCGTCCACAAAGTCGAACCGGTCGAATTTTGGTCAAAAGTTCGAAAGTTCGTCGAACCGTTTCGACTCAGTCGAACCCCGAAAGGGCGACGTAAAAATCCGGTTCGACAAAAGTGCGCGACGCCTCTAGCCACAACATCTCGGCTGTGTTCAAAATCTTACTCAAATGGATCTGAGTTGCTCCGCCGGATCGTATCACGTAACACAACATAGATTGCAAAACGCTGGACGCGAGTAGGTTTTAGAACGCCAAGGTACAAAACCCTTACCCTGGAGTAAGGTCGAGTAAATTTTGGAACACGGCCCTCGTTTCACATTCGCTGGTCCAGGATGGGTGGACAAATAGTAGTGGATCTATCCTTTGTTTTAGGTGGTAGGTTGCGCCATCTTGCGAAAGAGGTTTACAGCCCGTTCGCGAAGAGGCTACCCAGTGTTGTCTGTGCCTCAAGTCGTACAATGTCATTGTTGCTCGCACGTTTCAGTGGAAATATAGCGGTTACAAAATGGCGTCGGGAGAGGATATGGGAGAAGGGAACCGGCACTTGGCACCACCCTTAGCGAAGCGGGACATGAAGGCACCCTAGTCAGAGTCAGTGGCGTCACAAGGGGGAGGGGGGGGGGGGCGGACCGCCCCGGGTGCAGCGCTCAGGGAGGTGTCGCGGCGGGCCACGAGAGCGGGGGGGGGGGGGGGGGGGGAAGGGAGGGGGGCGTCGCGGCGAGCCACGCGAGAGCGGGGGGGGGGGGGGGGGGGCGCCGCGGGCTGCCGCTCCGGGTGTCGCTAACCCTCGTGACGCCACTGGTCAGAGTTCCCGCAACTAACCTCAAAGCTGCTTTTGTACGAATGCTTAGAGACTCGTTAATCTTTTATAATCTTGTAAAGGGACAATAGCGACGTCTGGAACGCACAAAATAGAGCCTTGGGGTGAGGGGAATACCTCCTTTCCCTCTTGTCTCGTGGTGGCCGGAGGCGAAGCAGTTTCGTCTCTACTTGTCAAGGTTCCTAGACTGCCATTACAAACGAGGCGTTACTGACATCCACCAGGTTCTCTTTGCTAATGGTTTGACTCGCTTTAAAATTCTTTTTGGTGTCTTCTTCAACAAGAGATTGGTGGGTATAATGTGATATTGCTCTCTTAAACAAGAATAGACAAAAAAAATAAGCGCCGAAGTTTCGTTGTATTATCCCTTTACGTTGGACACACCAGTGTTGGGGCGGCCTTCGGCATAGACCCGGCTTCAATATCACGCATTGCGCTGCTAGCGATACTAACAGCGCAAATTTGGCTTCCGAATGGGAACCCACCAGTTATGTTGGCTTCGGCATTGTATACCAAGCTATTAACTCGACAGTGTTAGCTCACCATTAACTCGATAATCTCGCTCACGCGGAGCGCATGCACCTAGATTTGAGAGGAGTTTCAACTGCTTGATCGCGGTCACATGGTTTAGGGGCAGCGTTTGCAAAGCGTCCTGCGAGGAAGTACCAGAAGCGTTGATCGTCTGCAATCCCCTCTGCCTTTCCGCCTGCTTTTCTCCTAGCCACGCGAAAATGCAACGCATGCGCACTTGCGACCAATCTCCGCCGTTAAATTGCAATGGTTTGAGGGTGACCGTCTCTTCGATCTAAGCTATCTACCCGGGTCCGTTCTCTAGACTGAAAAAGAAAAACCCGTTAGCATTTCTACGCGTGTGAAAAGCAAAACAGCACTCGTCGAATGAAGCTTCCTGGTATTTTTGTTCCCGAAACTTAAGACAAGCACACAAACAGTTTTTTTTTTCTTCTTATGTTTAATAAGCTCCCCAAACGTTTAATTACAGCAGCGTGACTTGATAATAGGTCTGCATAGCTGCACTGCAGGGTTCTCTATTGAGGGTTGTTATTTGGTTGCTTCAGCTCAGTGGCGTAGCCATGAATTTATTTCATGACTTTGCGACACGATGCTTGTGAAGCAAGAGGAAGGGCCGGGGGGGCGGGGCAAAATGCATGCGCATGTTATAGGGTCGGCTGGATTTCGGGGGTCAGGAGAGGGGGCTGACGCCTCCTAAGTCCCTCCCCTGGTTAGTCCACTGTATCAGGAGTCTTCTCAGTTGGTGCCGGCGTCTCCTCAATTGGTTCCGCCGACTGCTCAGTTGGCTCAGGCGACTCCTCTTCAGTTGGCTTTACCAAAGGCATTCCCGTTTTCGTAAAGCAAAAGCCCTTTATGCACCTTCCCCAGAAGTTGTTGAACTGAAACAATCGCAAAAGCAAAAGTAAGTTGTCAAGTTACTAACGTTTCTCTCTCGCGTCTCTATAAGTCACTGTGAGCCCAGGAAACGCTCTGCATGGCGAGGCCTAAGCGTTTTATTATCGCCCTACAGGCACTACAATTACGGCAGTAGTCGAATGGAGCGATGAGGAACGACTCGGGAAGCAAGGCACATGATAATTCTAGGTCACGCCGTACGTTGCGTATCCGAGATCATAGCAGTTGGGAACTCGGCCACCGGTTACTTTAATCTTAAACGGGATCTCCTAGTCTAAAAGGTTGAAACTAGCCTCTTGGGGGGCGTTGCTCTACTCCGAGTCGAATATTACCGAGGTAAACAGCCCCTGAGGCACCGGAACTAATGTAGCGTAGTCAGCCCCTACAACGAGTAATTGACGCCAGTAACGTATTTACGCGAACATGCTTCGACATTTTTGTGGCCGTACTCCGTGCCGTTGGACGTAGACTGGGTGACGTCCCGTGGCGCAAATGTTTTCGCTAAATTTGGCTGCAAAAATTCACATCACGTAAACATACGTCACGCGACTTAACGTCATGTGACGTGGAAGACCCCACGTCAAGCTGTCGTCGCGGTGGGACGTAATAGTAAAGGCCCGTTCACACTCTTGCGACCTCTTAAAAACTTGGTTCCTTATAACTTCTTACAACCAGAGAAAACCAGAGGACACACTGGCGCCATCTATTGGGTAGCCGTGTAAACTTGGCGGTCCGGCATATTTTCTATTTCTCTCGCGCATTATCCTTTCTTTCTTGGCTCGAAAAACTTTTCTCCACGTTATAAACGAACCTTTCTCATAGGCATCACGCACATTTGACCTCGGAAATCCCGCGAAACCTTCGCTCTTGTGAAATGCAGTTCCAGGGTCACCGCATAGATGGCGCCAGCGTATTCTCTCGTCCTAAGAAATTTTAAGAAGTTTTAGAAGATCTCGTCTCTCTCGGTCGTACTCGGTTGCAAGAGTGTGAACGGGCCTTAAGACGTTGTGTCACGTAAAGTGTCCCGCTAAATTTAGCGGCGAAATTGATAGTACTTGATAGTATAGGCACCTGGCCTGACTTCAAGAGACGTGGTCACGTGACATGACGTCATGGTGCCAACCGTGTGTCACATTATGCGTGATGTCAAGTGACGTCGATTGCCCCGCTAAATTCAGCGGTAACATGAAAGGGCGGACAAACGGACATTTTTATGGAGTAGGTTGTTTCGTTAAAAATCATACCACGGCTTAAAAAGAAAAAAGGAACTTATTAAAGCTAGCATTTTAGGCTATATTTTCTCGACCTGCTTGCATTTCTGTACGTGCCTAAATTTTGAAAGTATAGTGTAGAAAAATAGCTATGGCATCCAAAAACCTTCGCACTAATTTTTCCACGGTAAACTTTTTGACTCGTCACTTTCTCGTCCCAACATATATATGTATATATTTTTTTTTTTCAATCTTAGTGACTTATCGAGCAATGCGAAAGATTTTCGCATGAAGTTTAGTAGGACGCACTTCTTCCATCAATATTTGTTCTGGAACCACTCATATTTATAAAAAAAAATGTTTTCTTTCTCCACCCAATCAAATTATTTTGTAATATCTGAGAACTAGTCAGAAGACAATTGATATAAGGCTGCTTGGCTATAGACACTTATAAAGTGAACTAGAGAAGGGCTCAGTGAGCGCTCACGGCTGCAACAGTTCGTGTCAACGGCACTAGAGGGCACCACAAAAGCATAGGTTAAGCCGGCCTAATGAAGTGGGTGGAAAGGGCGGCTATCGTTGCATCTTCTGCGCTAGTGGCGTGGCCGTCGGTGTGGTCGTCGTCGGTATTGTCGTGGATTCGGCATTGGACTTCATTCGACATAAGCGACAGAAAACACGGAGGAAAAGAACTGAACGAGAATCAGTTCACGCTGCAAAAACCATCAAGCCAAACTTACTGGCCAAGCTTCTCACTGCTATAACATGGGCTCGCGGATCCTCCAGCCCACGCTACCGCAGTGCTGCCGCGTACATCCGGAAGGCCTTTCCACTCTCGCCGCTTCACGGTAAAGCATGGAGCGCGTCGACGCCTGATCTCACTACCACTTCTCAATACCTGTTTTCACCTCAAGAACCGAAGCAAAGACAAGTCCGGCTCCTCGCGAAACATTACTGATTTCCCCCCTTTATGTGGATAATGAAGACATATGTAGATGAATTTTAGATTAAATATATGTTATCTTATCAAGACGTGCACGTTCCATACGCTAAAAGAGTCGCTTTTTCCTCCGACAACCGAATCTCGTAAGAACTATTTCGCGCCGCGTAGGAACAATGCGCAAAACGTACTTTTTTCTTGAGGGGAAAACAGATATTTCATCACTGACAAGGTGAGAAAGGCAGAGAGGGCGAGGCGCTTCGGTTTGCTTGACTTTAGCGCCAGCTTTCCACCTTTGCGACAATGCTTCGGCGTCTCGTGGAACTCGAGCGTGCGCAAGCGTCGTCAGAAGCACCACGGAAAGCATGGAGCGCGTACAGGAGGCAGAGAGTTCGAACGACACGCGCTGCCTTTCTCATTCTTTCAGTGACCGTAGAAGGGGATGCCGCACTCGCAACGGGTTAGAAAACCAGTACTACAATACCAGTGCGTTTGATGAACGTGGCCTGTTCAATGCTCTTACCGTACAAAGCGTGCCGTCGGGTTCTTCCGCATAAGCCCCCTTGATGTCTCTGCACGGATACTGGCAGTAAACGTCGGCCTGAAAATAAATTTCAATGCATACAGCGTAATTAGACTACAGTCAATATATACTTCTTTCACATATGAATAGATGAAAAGGAGAAACCTGAAGTGTTTACGCGTCAGATATTCACGTACGCAATTGTCTTCTAAAGGGGAATTGAATTAACGAAACGCGACTTGCAGTCGTTCAAACGCGGTTAAAGAGCCTCAATATTTTTCTTTACTTTTATATTTTCGTGTTTCTGTTAGCACGCGGTTCTAGTTTTTTTTTTTTTTTTATCAATATCTGGGGGCTGATGAGAATTACTTGCACCAGTGATCGGCATTCACACCCTTGCATCATTCATACGCTGCAGAAGACTGTACCATTTTAACAGGAGAACGTCGTTGAGGAGCGAGAAAATCAGAGGAAAAAAAACTTGTCTGCTTCCTTCCATGCTTTCATGATAAAATAATAAAAAATACTACAAATAATGAAATACTTTTCAACACGTTCACATTTAGTCTATCAAATTAATGTTTTATTTTTAACTGGGTTCGTTAATTCTCAACAATAGTTCTAGTTGGGGCGTCACTAGTGCCAATATATTATTTTATAAAAAATAGCAAGATTGAGTGAGCAGTCTTAATTTAAATAGTTTTGAGCATTCAACTAAAACGTAATCTACACGAGACGAAATGGAGAAAAAAAATGTACTCACAAACGGTGGCTTTGGAAACAGTCTTTCGCATTTTGGGACTATGTAAGGGTCTCTGGCCTTTAGCGCCACTGGGGTATCGATATTGCCACTGTCATTGCCTGAACACGAAGCAAAAAAGTGCTGATGATAAAGCTCAAAATTTGTCAAGAAATATCCGAGGGTAAGTGACCTCAAACGGCACTTCCTTGCATTAAGTGTTACTCTCACTTGACTACATTGGCCATATTTAATCACTTTATTTCTTGTAAGCTGATACGTATGTACGGTGTCCAAAATCTTGACGCTAATTCTAAAATTGGTCCGGAATAACGGTACTGCACGCGAGCTCAAATTTTGATGAAAAGTCTTTTGTAGTGGTGCATTTTACATTTTCAAGTTTCAAGGTGTCGCCTTCTTCACGAGAAAGAAAAAAAATATCAATAAACTTACAGGGGTCAACGGCGGAGGTAAATACAAACCACTTAGTGATAATTCAGAGTGCCTCAATGTTGCTTGCCGGCTGTGCCTTGCTAGACTAGAGACATGACATTCTTTGAAAGGGCGAGTGCCGACTTTTCTTGTTTTCCCCTTCTCGCTCCCTCCCGGCCGCCCGCGCTACTTTGCCGACCCGATCGGCTGCCGATGCATGCGTGCGGTCGCTGAATTGGCTGTTATTTTGCAAATGCCAGGCTGCTGCGTGCCGCAGTGCTCGAATCACTCGAGAAATGTGTGGAAGGTGTACGGCGTCCCAACAAACGCCAAAGGGAGGCATCAGTGGCTCGCACAGATAAAGCGCGACGACTGGGAGTCGCCCCCGTTCGTCGTCTGTGTGCAGCCCAGCGTGGGCACCAAGTTTGTTTTCTCGCAATCACCGTTTCTTTTGCCGCACAATTGATTGCTTCTTCGGCTTGGTACTGCAGTGAAGCGCCGCAAACACCTTTCGCTGATCGTGGTCGAGGGGCGGCGAAAAGCCCGGCTGTGGAAAGTTCTTTGTTTTTCTATAGGAAACTGTGTCCTGGGCAATATTTTTCAGGCGTCGCAAAGAGCTTAAATTGGTTGCAGATAGCATTGACCTTAAGCACAGTTGACGGATGTTGCGCTATAATTATGAAGATTTGGTCAACCCTGGCAGAATAACTGCATTGGCTTTCTCAAAACTACCCCACGAGCTTCTTCGCACTAAACAAAATTTTTACCATGGCAGTGGAAAAAAAAAGGAGATTGTGAAATGAAGTTGTCACCGCTCTTGTTGCTCCACTCGACGTCCGCGACGTAAGTTTTCGCCAACTCCGACACCGAAATTTTAGCCATTGTGATGAACCTAAGTCGAACGCCACGTTCGATGTAATCGGACGTGGGGTTCGACAAAAAAAAAAAGACAGCAAAATTGTCTTTTTGCCTCGCTTAACAGCCTTGGTCTCGTCCCTGAACGTTGAGTTGCTTGCGCATCAAAAAACGCAGGCCAACACTACAACGAGCATAAAATTAAAGGTTCAGAAACAAATTTGGTACAACTTCCCAACAAAACTATTAGGGTCCAGTTCAATATTTGCAAATGGCTTCGCGCCGCGCGGTAACGTTCGCATGTTTCTTCGCGTCGTCATCGATTGTTTTTGTCAGAAACTATGTCTCAAGTAGGAAATAAAAATAAGAAATAATTGTGAACCCTCTTTACGTTTGCGGTCACGTCTCGCGCGAACCGAAGGTTTTATCGCTGCATCCGCAGGGAATGCAGCAAAGCCTTGACATCGTATCTCTCGCACGAAGCGCGTTCGCTTGTTTACATGGGGTCTTTGCCGGTCAGGTCACTGGTTTCGTTTTCCCACCCCTACCAACATGGCGGACGTAGTTCTCGGCGCGCTACTAGATGGCGCTCTACATTTCGCATAGGGTCTATTGCTTGAGAATTTTCCACTCATTTTTTTTTTTGTTTATTTAATTCATGCGAGCTGAAGAGGCAAACAGAAAATCGCATCTACCTCTACCACTTATCTGAATTCTATATTCTAAAAACGCGGTTGAAATAAGGAAGTTTCAGAAAGAAAGGTTATACAACAATTTTACGTACATTCAATATGTTACCGTGGCTTTCCTTTTTTTTTTCCTTTGTACAGATATTTATTTTTTACTCCACAACTTGGAAGCTATATTCGTGATTATTTTCCGCTATTGCTGCCACTTAACTTCACCATGCCGACCGCTATAGAGTTTTGGGATGGTACTTAACATAGATGGAATCATTGCAACACCATAAAGCAATCGCCACACCATTTCATTTTTAATGTATTAAGAAATATTAAAATAAATGTGAGCAGCTAAGTCGTATTTGCCGGTGCTCAAGTTATTTACTCTATTTTTTAGTTGTAATTTATCGCATCGCTTTTTCGTTCTTCGATATTAGTAGAATTGTATCAGGCTACAGCTTCGAGACTCCACACTTACCGAAAGAAACGTCCACCAGGACGAGACACAGGGAAAGGAGGAGCGCAAGAGTTGCTTTCATGGCTGCCTTGTCACCTCAGCTGTTGCCGTACACCACCAGGACCTCATTTATAGTGAGTGACAAATGCGTCACGACTTTTTGGAAAATGTCGGAGTGTCAGCATTACCGACATTCATTTTTTCGTATTGTTTAGTTTTTTTGTTTTTTTTTTACGCTTTTTAGCATATTTCATTTTATATGAAAAGATAACCCCCACTGGAAGCTGCAGTTAATATTTTTGCGGAAGCATATCATGCGTCAAGAGTGTTGTCAGATGCACATCTTGTCAACGCAACATGATAGATTGCAATATAGAAGCCTATACTCACCTAACCAGGCAGATTTTCGCCGAAATGTTTAATGTTCAATACAGAAGCCCTTTACGAAATAAGAGTACCATTAAACTTTCCCAAAGTAAAACAAAAATACGTTTCCTCGTATCCTCCTATGAACAATGAAGGTGCGCTGATTTTTACATAATTGTTCATCTGCATATTCGTGGCAAGGATTTTTGTCAGCAACTCTGATTGCTTTTCAGCTTTATGTTATCTTGTTCAAAATTCGTGACTATAAAAAAAAAATATGCTTTGGATTTTAAATGTCGCATAATATGGTAACAAAAAAAAGTTACAAATATGTTCAGTTAAATTAACGCGACACAATGTATGCGTTAGCCTTATTTTACAAACATTACTCTAATAATGAAATATATTCGTAAAGTATATACATTTTACTGCGCTGTCAAAAAGTACATCTTTTTTGTAATTAATATTGCACAAAAACACAATTCAAGAACGCACTAAAATGCAGATTGATATTAATTGATTTTTTTTTCAAATAAGGCACGATGCTTTATTATATAAACAACCACCCATAAAACGTTTTAGTCCAAGCCCACAATCCCGTCTCTTAGGATCGGGACTTTCTGTGATTGCCGGGAAAAACATGCTCAGTTTTATAATAAGCAAAGGCGTGTGTTCAAGAAAAACCATCACTTCACCTTACAATGTCTAAGAAACCGAGTTGTCCTCTGCTATGAAATCAGATTTAACGGATACTTAGAGTTACGTTCCTTTAATGGCATGCCTTTCTATCTTTAGACGATGGCGAAAAATAGAAGCAAAACCGCCGCTTGAACTCGCGATTCTGAAGGTCATTAGTATAACACTTCGTAAATGAACAAGCATATATACGAAATTGCATCATTGCTAGGTGCGTACACATCACTGACGAAACAAAGAGTATGTCCCTTTGGGGGAGTCACTTCTTGTTCTGGCGTCAGAGGGGAATCAAATTGGTTGAAGTGTACTGCAACAACATGTGCTGTGACATCTCTCATCACCACAGCCAAGTTGAATAATCTCGTCTGTCAAGCCAGTGACATTATTTTCTAGGCGCAAAGGTGAACCGAGCTATAAATCACTTGTTTTCCTACAAGGCGGATTCTGTCAGCACGATCTACGTAGAGAGGCCTTTGCACTATTTCTTTTACGACACCTGCCTCCATCGAAAGTGAGGGACAAATAAGACGAGAGCCCAGCGTCAACGTTCAGCTGGGACTCAGGCTTAGTTATTAAAGAACTGATTGAAGATACGCTATAGACCAAACGCCGATACAACACGTTTGGCCAAATTGGGGTAGAAGACGTAGCAATCATATAGTGTTCAGGATTCCTGTTTTCTAAGTGGTGCTTGTTGTGCCCTTCACGTTTGGCTTTCAGGGCCTCGCTAAATGCCACGATTCTCGACTCCTTTTTAGACTGTTGTGTCCACAAAAACATGTTAGGAAACTTCCCAACCCTCTTCTGATATTTTTTGCGTGAATAGCGCTCATCGGGTGCTTGATCTCGAAACGAAGCATGGTTGTCAAGTTGAATCTTTGTTTTCTCCTACTGCTCTTCCCCCACCTTCTTCCTCCCCCCCCCCCCCCCCCCTCCCCCGGTGTGAGATCGCCAATGCTACCCAAATATCAATATTTGCCCCATACAGCTCAGACTATAGACAACCCAGTCTGGTATGTATTGCCGCTCACCAAGGATTTGTTTTAGGAAACTGCTTTAAAATTTAGATGGCATAAGTGCCTCCCGATGTAAAACAAATTGTAATGCAGTTGATGCTATTTACCCTCTCAAAAGGTTTAGGCTTATTTGTTTTGTTTTTTTTGTATTCGCAAGTGTTTGTTAAAGCGCCATCTTCCGGAGCTCATTGTGTGTGTATTTCAGCAATAATCCAAAACTAATATACAGCTCTTTAAGGTCTATTGACTCGCAAAATAAAAAAAAAGCAGACGGTGTAAGTCTATTTTACCCACAGGGCATATTGAGAACCTGTATGGCGCAATGCTTCGAGTGTCAGGTTCACTTCACTCTCACCTGCAAAGCAATACTGTTTTAAGGTAGCTGTGTTGCTTAGCTGGGATTAAATTAGACAAGTCGTCTTCCTGTTTGGACAGGAAGTAAAATCACCAACCATTCAAGAAACGGTAGTACTACATTCTGGGCCGTACGGTACGGCGGTTCTAAAAGTGTTCGTGATACGACAGAATACGTGTGGAACTCATGTGCGCATCGATTGAATAATTTGCATCGAAAATCTGTATTGTAGCTAGTACAAAGTTGCTGGCCGAAGCAAATACTACGTTTTGTGTCCCTAATTACAAACCAAAATGAAAATATCACATTATTAGAATAGCCGAGTTTTGAAAGAAAGCGTGATTCTGCAAGTTATTTTTTGTGACAAGCATTACAAAAATGAAATAACTGGCGTCTCGATATTGTTTTTGTCGAAAACGTAGGTTTGTTTTCGCTGTTGTTTGAAAATGGCTGATGCCGAGAAGAGCATCACAACAAAATCTAAAAGAAATAAATCGTATTTTGGTATATCATCAGCGCACGTTTTCAAAACTTAAGCGAAAAAAAAACTGCACAATCATAGGAACAATTTTTCAAATGTCTACATGAACGACGCTGACGGCCCGCAAAAGAAGCACTACAAAGTCACAACTCAGCTAAAACTTTGAAATCTGCAAGATCGCCCCAAGAAAGGTATTTGGTATTCTAATTTAAAATCTAATGCAGTAGTGAGTACTCAAAAAATGGCTTCATAACTGATGGAGCTTTTTATTCTTGGGGTATATCTTCGTCTCATGTTAATTTCAGGCGTAAGTAGATAATATGCTTTATTCTACAGCCTGGTAGTAGTTCTGTAGACGGGCACCTTGTCCGGAACAGTCAAACTACATACTTGATTGTTCATATAAACTTCAGCAATTTCATTAATTAAACACGAGCTCCCAGAGCTCTGCAGCATGTGCTTTTCTTGCACAATCAAAAATGCGTCAAGCAAAAAAAAAAGTATGGTGATGCGCCGAACAGAAACCACAATAAAACAAACACTCAAGGCGTTCGGAAGTTTTTACTGTAAGCAGCCTAGAAACAAAAAAAACAAAAAAAAACCAACAACGAGAACGTCTGTTCTTTCTCTTGTTCTTTGTGAACGCGCTCTGTTTTCTGTTGTAAATGAATGACGCGTGAACGTGACACACTAAAAGGTCACTTAGGAATGTGCCTGGTGAGGATTTCAACCGGCGACACATTGCTTCGCAAGAATGAGGAATCGTACAACTCCTGACATTTATTCTTCTCTCTAAAGTTTACACGCTTAATCCTTTACCACAACTACCCGACGTTTCAGCAAATTTAGATGAAATTCAACGTCTCAGATGTGAAGCTGTCTAGCGAGTGCCTTACGTAGCAAACTAAAATATAAACAAAATCTGATGTTGTGTGGTGATGCGTAGTTTTGTGAATGTTTAGTTCATATAAATGACGTCATTCCCAAATAAACAAGATACTATGTCTGCCTGTATTAAGAGCGTTTGCGAAGACGTGTATTGTTTGAAGGAACAAATACACAATGCATCGATGGAAGAGTGTGACCGCATGACGTTTGCAAACAAAAGTTTCATATCGTTAATGTCTAGAGGCGATTGATCGATAGACCTTAGGATTAGTCCAGAACTGCATTAAAGGGCCACTGACAAGAAAAAGAAACTGTTTCTTTAAACAGTCTAGTTGGGACACGCGAGTCAAAAACAAATACGCGAAAAAAAAAATGTTTAGAGCAATATTTACGGCGCGAGACGCGATTTCGTTGGTAGTCACCTCCTTTCGACTTGTTTTATCTCTCGACATTTCGGGCGCGTCGAGGAGAGGCGGTTCGGCTTGGCCATCACGTTGAGGTGGAGAGAGTGTATGACCATCTCGTTGGGGGGGAAAGAGGTACGACCATTCTGTGACGTCGCTAACTTTGTGCGCAGAGTATAAATCTCGCGCCGTCAATATTGCTCTAATTCATTTTTTTTTTTTGTTTTTGTTTTGCGTAAAACTTTTTTGACACGCGTGTCCCAACCAGACTGATAAAAAAAAAACTTTTTTTTTTCTTTCCAGGGGCTATTTAATCGCGATTATTTATTTTGACCAGCTAATCAGAATTGTTCTGGGCTAAATATTTCGAAGAGAATGTTATATCGCCTGCCTTACTTCTTTATACTCATTTTTAATTTGTAAGAGGCAGTACTGTTGCCTAATAATGCTTAACTTCTAAACCGTGGTGTGGAACTTTAGCATTACTTCCGATTGTCATCCGACCGTTCATATAGTTTTAATAATAATGTAAAAATATTTCACCTTTAAAATGGCTTGTTTGCGTTTTCGTTTTGTGGTCGGTGAAGAGTCATAATTCAAAAAGGCTTAAGACAGGTTTTGTCATTGATGACATAAGAAAAGGGAACAAAAATGTGCAGTTCGAAGCTTTTTTTGCATAGGGTGTTTAGGTCGATGCAAGCGGTTAATCGATTAATTATTTGAACAAAGGGTAGCGATAAATCGAGTTAAAATGGTTAGTCGATGTCCAGCCCTTCAAATACCACATTTGTTAACACTGCTGTATGCAAATGTCGTATATATCTTTAGAATTGCCTCGTCGTTAATTGTCTTTGATTAATGCCTCGGTGCAATTACCGTTTTTTATTGTTAATATTTGTCTATTTTTTCTGCTGCTGAAGAAGCAAAGGACATCAGAAGATGAACGGGATGCCTTGTACTTAGCATATTAAGGAAGTCGGATGGAGTTTTTTTTTTTTTTTTTTTAGTATGAGCAGTAGAGAGGAAAAGGTCAGGCAACATAATCATCTTGTCAGACCTTCTTGTCTGACACAAAGCTGACATCTCGTCTCATCGCTCAGGTTACCAGAACTGTACACCATTTGGTTGTCCGTCGCGCATGCTCCACTTTTTACACTTAGGGTTCAAGATATGACATAAGTGTCACGAAGCGCACCTTTTTATTGCTTAGTGCGCGAAAACGTACCTGCTAAGCTGGAATGCAGACCCGCGGCGTATGTCATATGTACGCAGTGAGAGCAGGTTCAGTCGGAAGCAATTCAAGCTAATACAGCCGAGTGTGAGCAGAAGGCGGGAAACTGCCACATACCCCGTGTCCGAAGTAGCGGCCAGGCTCTTTAAAGGCCTCCCAAGTAACATTGATATGTTGTAGATATGTTGCGAGAATGTTCCGAATGTTGTGGGAGTGTTGGGGGATTTTGCGCAACGGTCGCCAATATGTTTCTGAGGCAACATTGATCGGCACGACAAAGGCGCAGCGTTAGGCTACTGTTTCAAACCCAATGCTGCCTGGGGAACTGTGTATTAACAGTCGGGAAAAGGTTGAAGGTACAACGTTTGCTAGGCGGCATAATTTAAATGTTGCGCAACTGCAGCGCGCGACATGTTCCTTAAGCAACGTTGTATCAGTGTAGTACAGATGCGAAAATCGCAACGTTGGGTAGTGAACTGTTTCCAATCTGTTTCTGACGCAACATTGATCGGCACGACAAAGGCACAGCGTTAGGCTACTGTTTCGAACCCCATGCTGCCTGGGGAACTGTGTATTAACAGTCGGGAAAAGGTTGCAGGTACAACGTTTGCTAGGCGGCATAATTTAAATGTTGCGCAACTGCAGCGCGCGACATGTTGCTTAAGCAACGTTGTATCAGTGTAGTACAAAGGCAAAAATCGCAACGTTGTGTAGTGAACTGTTTCCAATCTGTTTCTGAGGCAACATTGATCGGCACGACAAAGGCGCAGCGTTAGGCTACTGTTTCGAACCCCATGCTGCCTGGGGAACTGTGTATTAACAGTCGGGAAAAGGTTGAAGGTACAACGTTTGCTAGGCGGCATAATTTAAATGTTGCGCAACTGCAGCGCGCGACATGTTGCTTAAGCAACGTTGTATCAGTGTAGTACAGAGGCAAAAATCGCAACGTTGTGTAGTGAACTGTTTCCAATCTGTTTCTGACGCAACATTGATCGACACGACAAAGGCGCAGCCGTTAGGCTACTGTTTCGAACCCCATGCTGCCTGGGGAACTGTGTATTAACAGTCGGGAAAAGGTTGAAGGTACAACGTTTGCTAGGTGGCATAATTTAAATGTTGCGCAACTGCAGCGCGCGACATGTTGCTTAAGCAACGTTGTATCAGTGTAGTACAGAGGCAAAAATCGCAACGTTGTGTAGTGAACTGTTTCCAATCTGTTTCTGAGGCAACATTGATCGGCACGACAAAGGCGCAGCGTTAGGCTACTGTTTCGAACACCATGCTGCCTGGGGAACTGTGTATTAACAGTCGGGAAAAGGTTGCAGGCACAACGTTTGCTAGGCGGCATAATTTAAATGTTGCGCAACTGCAGCGCGCGACATGTTGCTTAAGCAACGTTGTATCAGTGTAGTACAGAGGCAAAAATCGCAACGTTGTGTAGTGAACTGTTTCCAATCTGTTTCTGAGGCAACATTGATCGGCACGACAAAGGCGCAGCGTTAGGCTACTGTTTCGAACCCCATGCTGCCTGGGGAACTGTGTATTAACAGTCGGGAAAAGGTTGAAGGTACAACGTTTGCTAGGCGGCATAATTTAAATGTTGCGCAACTGCAGCGCGCGACATGTTGCTTAAGCAACGTTGTATCAGTGTAGTACAGAGGCAAAAATCGCAACGTTGTGTAGTGAACTGTTTCCAATCTGTTTCTGAGGCAACATTGATCGGCACGACAAAGGCGCACCGTTAGGCTACTGTTTCGAACCCCATGCTGCCTGGGGAACTGTGTATTAACAGTCGGGAAAGGTTGAAGGTACAACGTTTGCTAGGTGGCATAATTTAAATGTTGCGCAACTGCAGCGCGCGACATGTTGCTTAAGCAACGTTGTATCAGTGTAGTACAGAGGCAAAAATCGCAACGTTGTGTAGTGAACTGTTTCCAATCTGTTTCTGAGGCAACATTGATCGGCACGACAAAGGCGCAGCGTTAGGCTACTGTTTCGAACACCATGCTGCCTGGGGAACTGTGTATTAACAGTCGGGAAAAGGTTGCAGGCACAACGTTTGCTAGGCGGCATAATTTAAATGTTGCGCAACTGCAGCGCGCGACATGTGGCTTAAGCAACGTTGTATCAGTGTAGTACAGAGGCAAAAATCGCAACGTTGTGTAGTGAACTGTTTCCAATCTGTCTCTGAGGCAACATTGATCGGCACGACAAAGGCGCAGCGTTAGGCTACTGTTTCGAACCCCATGCTGCCTGGGGAACTGTGTATTAACAGTCGGGAAAAGGTTGAAGGTACAACGTTTGCTAGGCGGCATAATTTAAATGTTGGGCAACTGCAAGGCGCGGCATGTTGCTTAAGCAACGTTGTATCAGTGTAGTACAGAGGCAAAAATCGCAGCGTTGTGTAGTGAACTGTTTCCAATCTGTTTCTGAGGCGACATTGATCGGCACGACAAAGGCGCACCGTTAGGCTACTGTTTCGAACCCCATGCTGCCTGGGGAACTGTGTTTTAACAGTCGGGGAAAGGTTGAAGGTACAACGTTTGCTAGGCGGCATAATTTAAATGTTGCGCAACTGCAGCGCGCGACATGTTGCTTAAGCAACGTTGTATCAGTGTAGTACAGAGGCAAAAATCGCAACGTTGTGTAGTGAACTGTTTCCAATCAGTTTCTGAGGCAACATTGATCGTCACGACGAAGGCGCAGCGTTAGGCTACTGTTTCGAACCCCATGCTGCCTGGGGAACTGTGTATTAACAGTCGGGAAAAGGTTGCAGGTACAACGTTTGCTAGGCGGCATAATTTAAATGTTGCGCGACTGCAGCGCGCGACATGTTGCTTAAGCAACGTTGTATCAGTGTAGTACAGAGGCAAAAATCGCAACGTTGTGTAGTGAACTGTTTCCAATCTTTTTCTGAGGCAACATTGATTGGCACGACAAAGGCGCAGCGTTAGGCTACTGTTTCGAACCCCATGCTGCCTGGGGAACTGTGTATTAACAATCGGGAAAAGGTTGAAGGTACAACGTTTGCTAGGCGGCATAATTTAAATGTTGCGCAACTGCAGCGCACGACATGTTGCTTAAGCAACATTGTATCAGTGTAGTACAGAGGCAAAAATCGCAACGTTGTGTAGTGAACTGTTTCCAATCTGTTTCTGAGGCAACATTGATCGGCACGACAAAGGCACAGCGTTAGGCTACTGTTTCGAATTCCATGCTGCCTAGGAAGCCATGTGCTAAAAGTCGACAAAAGTTTGTAGGTACAACGTTTGCTAGGCGGCATAATTTATATGTTGCGCGACTGCAGCGCGCGACATGTTTCTCATACAACGTGGTATTTCTGTAGTACAGACCCATACATCGCAACGTTGTGTAGTGAACTGTCTCCAATTTGTTCCTGACGCAACATTGATCGACACGACAAAGACACAGCTTAAACCGCTCCTTCACACTGGCGTTCGAAACGCAAATGCTTAGCGGATCCGCCCGTTTTCGTCATCGAATCGCAAGCAATTCCACTCAATCTTTAAGCAAACGCGTCCGCAAACGCGACTCAACCGCCGGTGTGAATGGGCCTACACTGCTTCGAGCTCCATGTTGCCTAGAAAACCATGTAACAACGTTACTAAAACCACTCTGTTAAGATGCGCCCAGGTCAGGACGCGCTACCTGAAATCCCCGCTGAGACAAGGCTGTATAAAAACAGTATTAATTGTGCCGCAAAACCTTGAAGCTAAAGATATTAGAAAATATCACGCGCACGTCATTTTGTAGTAAACTCCAATAGAATTTACGACAAAAATAGCTTTTTCCGTTTGTTCTTACGCAAAAACATGCTTTCTGCAAGCTCAAGGTGACCACAGTAAAAAAAAAAAGAAGAAAAAAAGATTAAGAATGGCGCTGTTGTCGTATTTAGCTCGGTCTCGGTGGACGCCAGAGGCCCAGGTTTCAGCGGTGACTTTCCCATCTGAGTGTTTTAACAACGTTGCCGTGTACTAAAAGTCGGAAAATGGCTGAAGGTACAACGTTCGCTAGCCCATTCGCTACCAAAGCTGGCGCACCCCCGTTCGCGCCTGCAGAGACCTAATTGCCAAAGCCGGCGAGTCGCCGGGCTGTACACGTTTGTGGTTTTAAATTTAACTCATGGATGGCGCGCTATAACTACTTACAATTGCAGAGTTTGGATATATTACCACCGCACGGGTTATGGGTCTTTTCTTCTAGTTCGTGCACGTTTACCGTCGCGACATGGGGGAGAACGCCACAGCCAAAAATATCTCGATGTCTATCACCCATTTCGCCACTCCCGCAAATTATGAATGTGGTAGGTTGGTGCAGTGGCTTAGCACTCACTTTTTGAACGGAACCGAAAATAGAAATGGACCAGTACAAGGTGAGATATGCAAGACACTTGAAGAGAGCCTGTGGTAATGAAAATGAACTGCTCTAATCTGGTAAGTCGAGTCAGTCAGTTCACAATTTTTCATACACTTTTGAAAGACTCCAGAAAAACAAGAACCAGGACAAGCCGAGTGACGCAAGGCGCCTCGTATCCTTCAGATTGACCCGGTTTTTTATGCCCTTTCGGAGCACAGTGTTCGGTTTCTAAACGCTGTTTTTTTTTTTTGCACGAAAATAAGACAAAAATACGTAATACTTTTTCACACCAGTGCAATGCAATATAGACTTCTATTTCCAGCAATCTGCTTTCCGCCATGCTTCCATCATGACAGGGGATCTGTCGGCGGCTTTGCGACTGATTTGGGAGAACCGGGGGACCTCGTGATGTCGCGGTGTATGTGTGTTGACAGGAGACCTGTCGGCAACTTTGAACTGACGCCGTCTGAGCTTATCGTTGGCTGGAATGTACGGGGGCCTAGGGAAAGGAAGAGGGAAGGAGCTAGGGCTTTTGGGAAAAGGAAGAAAAAAGAGGGGGACAAATGGTAGCGAGTGACATATAAGTTTGTCCTGTGAATAATCGTCACCATGGTAACCTGCGCTGTTTTCGTCGACCATTTTGTCACACTCGCCGGTCGTGCGCGCGCTCTACGCCGCTAATCCTCGTTAGGGCCAGGGAGCGCCCACCGCTCTCGTTCAACGGCGAGTCTCCGGCATCCGATGCCGGTCTGATGCGTTTCATTTTGTCGCGGGAACTCGTGTTTCGTTAAAAGCAACGCACACTTCCTGCTCGCAACTTCAAAATATGAAACACCCAAATAAAGAGAGCGACAGCCATCACGACCACCATCCCGCTCAGCCTCCGACTCCTCTCATGAACGGAAACGGAAGTGGTCTCACTGTGTTGCCGCTGTTTCGAGACTACAGAAACTCAACGTTGTTTACGTTTAGCGAAATAAGAAGTAGAAAAAAATGGCGGTGGCAGAGGATCTCGGAAAGGGTAACAAGAAGTTGGCGCCACCCTAAAGTGGAGAAAAAACATGTAGGCACCCTAGGGCTAACCCGTCTCAGCTCAAGGCTGTATAACATACAAAGCAAGCCATTTTTTTTTTGGTTTGAGACTTCGTCTGTTTTGTTCTGTGTTTTGTCTTTCATCCGTATCCCAGTCTCTAGTTTACAACCATGCTCAATTGATTTCTCACGTACGTAGATCGGGCAATCAGGAAGCGACTGAATGATTCCGCGCCGGGCTGCTGGCCGTACCGTTATGTAAATGACTACCTATCATGCATGAAGAGCAGACAGACTCTGAGATTATCCTGGAGGCCTTATCGTCGGGCCCCGCAGGCCTTGTCTTTAAAAGGGAGGACCCCTCCGACGGAACTCTCCAATTCTTAGACCTTCGTTTGGCGATCCATCCCGGGGGAATCTGCTGGGAGTTTAGGCAAAGGACGGAAGAAGCCAGTTCCGCATTTCGCTAGCGCTCAATCCAAGACCGTTAATTAAACCAGGGCTCGTCAAGTCCCTTATGACGTCAGCGCGTTCTAGATCCTGCCCCCGTTACGCGGAGCTATAGTGTCCGGCTGCAGACGCGGAGGTTGAGGAAGGCCGACTTTCCCGACGACCTGCTGGACAACTCGCTCAAGAGGCTAATTTTCGCCCCTTCTACTCCGACACCGGCACCCAGACAAGGGAAGAAAAAGCTGGCCGTCATTCCTTATACACACAACACAGCGCATCGGCTAAAAGCGCTCGCGTCCAGATTCGAAGTAGGGGTGGCGTTCAGCTGCAAATTCAAACTCAGTTAACAAAATGGTTAATTGCAATCCTCTAAACAAAACCTCCTCTAAGATGCGCGGGCATCAGTTCGTCTCATGTAAAAAAAAGAGGGTCTACTCCATCCCGTTCTCCTGCGGCGGAGAATGCATAGGCCAGAGAGGCAGGTGTATCAACGAGCCTGCGGGAGCGGGAGGACTCGGCTCGGCGCACACGATCGTAGTGCATCCAGACTTGGAAGTAATTCATTACAAGTAAGGTGATTACTTGTAATTAATTACTTTTATTGTAATTTAGTAATTAATCTGTTACTTTTTTTAAAAATATACTTTGTAAAGTAATCTACTTACTTTTACAGTAACGAATTACTGAAATTACTCGTTACAATACTTCCGTCCCATCAAAGAGAAAAAAAGAGTGGTAGAAGGGATATGCAATGGCCTTCGCGCTTTTAGCATGCCAACACAAGACTCGGGTGAGGTGCTGGCGTGGAAAAGGTAAGGAATTCACGGAAAGCACAAGAGCCCAGCCAGAGCCCGTTTCGGGACTCGATCGTACGGTCAGCCAAGCTGGGCGGATTCGACTGTCTACATGAAGGCAACAGGCCTCGACTTCTTGGAAAACGAAGGCACTGCTTCGAGCGCACGAAAGAGTAGAAAACAAATGGCCCATAAAACCGCCGCGTGGGGTTCGTGAGGACTAGGGCCGCGAACACTGTGACCATGGCGCATGCGTCCGCTACCTTCCCTCCTCTCGCCTCCTCCACTCTTCCCCACCCTTCTGAGTTGTTCCCCTAAAAAACAATCAGTGTTTATTTTTTTCGTTTCTTTTTTTGTGTCGTTACACGAAACCGTCTTTTGCTTGTTAGTGTTTCTGCCTACACACGCCCCCGCCCCTCCCCCCGGCAAATACGAAAAAAAAATCTAATGAAACCTCGCCCCTGCTCATTGAAAGCGCTGTGAAAGCTAAATACTGGCTGGACCAACCAGCTATTTGGCTTCTTTCACTTGAATTCGCACTAGCGGATGCATAGGGCAAAAACATGAGGGGTGCGATGGCAGCAGTTCATTGGAACTAAAAAAATATTAGCGTCAACCCTGCTGTCAGTTTAAACAGTAGCTTTCGACAGCAGGCAATAAGCTGGTCGGGGAGCACAACAAAACGGCTTGGGACATCCAAGCTGGAGTCCTCGTCAGCGGATTGCGCCTGCGGGAACTTAGACCGAAATTTTAGGAAAAGGGAACACAGTCCGAGTTTTCTGAGAATAACAGTGGCTGACTTGGACACTGGAGTTGAGAATCCCCCTGTAAACGCGTGAAAGACATGGAAGCGTGCTGTTCACTGAAAGTTGTGCTTTTTTAAATAATTTATAAATGGCAAAATCAGTTCAGCTGAGGGATCGCACATTAATATTTCGTGTGACGTCTTGGTTTTGATAAGTTTGGTGATCAAGAAAGAAGATCAAGTGGGTCATTTGGTCGGATAACAGCCTTCATCAAAACGGAGTATTTGAAATGTACCCAGACGCAAACCGCATCTTGGTCTCACAGCCAGTCCGATTTAGTGGGTAAACCAGCCACTATTTAGGGAAACATGCAGCAAATATAGAAAAATCATATCTTCAGAAGAATAGTGTTTTGAAGCTCGCCGATTCCAAACTCGGATTAATTCGAATCGTGTGCGTGCCTCCACCGCCCAAGTCCATTTGTCGCATGTTCATGAAATTTAGTTCTGTCATGGTTGTATACAGCTCAAGGCTCGTTTATCTTGAGCACATGTTTAAGTCCTTTATAATTTTATATATTCGTTCTCCTGAAATTATTAGCCTAAAATGATGCGTACATAGTACTGCATGTGTTGCCTTTTTGTTTTAATTTTGATGAGGCCCGAAAATTTCCCCTTCAAACACGCAGTACATAGTGTGTCTTTTTCGTGTTTCTTTGGAGTAACGGAAAAGTAACGAACTAATTAATCCATTAATTTTAACGTGGAGTAATTTGTAACGGCAATCTTTTACTTTTTAGGCCAAGTAATTGTAACTGTAATTAATTACTTTTTTGAAGGAACGGGCGCAAGTCTGGGTGCATCGGCGAGAGTGCGGTGGGTGTTCACCCAGGTTCGAGCACACGCGCGCCTTGGGGTTTCGCAGCCAAAGGTTTGAAACAGAGCTTATAGAGTCGTCTCGTACGCCATAAAGGGCTTAGATGTAAACGCTCCCTCTCCCTCGCTGACGCTCTCCGAACGAGAGATCGCGTTCTAGCGCCCCGAGCTTTCCACTTTGCGCTAGACGACCTTGGTGGATAACTCGGCCCTCCAGCCCTGTCGGCTCCTTTCGTGTCTTTCCGTCAATCGCCCTCTCCGGGATGGGGAGCCGGCGAGCGGGCGGACGTCGGTTTATGTGTGGTGGGACTTGTGGCTTAAATCTTTTTTTTTTTTTTCGATATATACAGACATGTACAAATTACTCAAAAAAGGTAGTTAAGTTAAGTTACTGAGTATCGACGCCAGAAGTAATTGGAGTAGAGTAGAAATTGCAGATTTGTAATCGTAATTGAGTAAACTACTAACTACTGTAAAAAAGTAGCGAGTTACTTTTGAAATTACTTTCAAAGTTACTTTTTATATTTTTGTGGTAGCAAAATGAACAGCGGTTTTTATCCGCGAAAAACTCTGCGAGCCTATAATAAATTCAGTCATTTTAAGGCTTGCGTTTTTACTAAAATAGTTTATTCGCTCGCAGAAGCAATGGACCTTTTCCGAGAAGCGTTCTGCGCACGCGCGAGCACTCGATGCCAAGCGGCGGAAGTCGGCACTAGACATCGAGGAAAATCGGAAGGAGGCTGTGGATCAGAGAGTAGTACACGTAATTGCAACATATATATAATTGTGTTACACAAAAAAAGAAAGTGGACGGAAAGAAAAACATGACGG
Source organism: Ixodes persulcatus (assembly GCA_013358835.2). NCBI lineage: Eukaryota > Metazoa > Arthropoda > Arachnida > Ixodida > Ixodidae > Ixodes > Ixodes persulcatus. The sequence continues at coordinate 25,793 of JABSTQ010007191.1, forward strand.
GTGGACGCCACAGATCCCCCTCTTTAGAGTCGCGTTGGGCACGCGCCGCTGCTCGGAGAGCGAAGAAACTGGTAGCGTAGCTCCCATTATCGATTGGTAGCGCAGGTAGATCACTTCCTCGATTTTTAGTTCGTGCAGGCCACCGCCTGGTGCCGTCGGTATGTGAAAAAGGTCCATTGACTCTCAAAGTTACTATCGGAAAGTTTTCTCTTTTTCCTCCTAAAAATGTCCCCAGCCAGCCTAAAAAGACGTTCCACCGACGCGCTGGATGGTGCGGCAGTGTTGAATTTCAGAAACAGGCTGTACCGGGTCGGGTAAGCGGGTTTCGGCATCTTGGGTGTCTATGACGAAGCATGTGAGGTTTGCTTCGGTTAGAGGGTCTTTTATAACAAACTCTCCTTCTTTTTTCTTCGGCAAGCTGAGATTCTTATGACTGGCCCCTTTTTATTCCCACGACGTTCGGATAGTACGCTCAGCGAGTGCACCTGACCGTCAAGGATTTAAGTCTCGCGCCACGACGATGAGATCATCCGGACGACTGCGCGTCTCGTTGCAATGCTATAGACCTTTCCAATGTTTACAAATGCACAGCCCAGCGTGCGATCTCCACAGCTCAGCACGCGCGTGTGCGTCGCTCTGGAAAACGAGCAAAGCACGCGCCATACGCACGAACACTGGAAATGGCACCGGCCATACGCTCTTTCTTGGAAAAGTCTATAGACCTTTCCAATGCTTACAAATCCACAGCCCAGCGTGCGATCTCCACAGCTCAGCACTCGCGTGTGCGTCGCTCCGGAAAACGAGCAAAGCACGCTCCATACGCACGAACACTGCCATACGCTCGTTCTTGGAAAGGTCTATACTTCGTCTCACCCTAGCATGGACTAACCGCGAAGGTTGTGCTAGCGCGAGCGGCCAGCCTTGACTGCCTTGACTAGAGCCAACGTTACTAAAACACTCAGTTGGGAAACTCACCGTCGAAACCTGGGCCGCTGGCGTCCACCGAGACCGAGCAAAATGCGACAACAGCGCCACTCTTTATCATTTGTCTGTACTGTGGTCACCTTGAGCTTTTATAAAGCATGTTTTTGCGTAAAAACAAACGAAAAAGACTTTTTTTGTATGATATTTATTGGAGATTAGCACAAAATGAAGGGCGCGTGATGTTTTTAAAATCTTTAGTTTGCAAGGTTTTGCGGCATATTTAATACTGTTTTTATACGACCATGCCTCAGCGGTACTTTCAGGTAGCGCGTCCCGACCTAGGTGCATTTTGACTTCGGTAGTAGCACGCGGCGCGGCCGCCGGGGAGACGGGAGTGGCACCCCTGTAACCTCTTCTACTGTATCTGTTTCGGCTTCAGAATGGTCGATTAAAGCCAAAATGGAAGTAACGTGCGGTTCCTCGAGTGGCCGCTGCGGGAGAAATGGCGGCGTTGTGTTCGCCATTAGCTCGGCTCGCGAGGACAGATCGGGGACACTTTTTCAGGGTAGTCTCTATGGCAGTTTCCCAACTGAGTGTTTTAGTAACGTTGACTAGAGCACTAGCTGCACGAGCCCTCTTGCAGCCGCCGCGGCTTCATTCAAAGCGACTAGCTCGCGCTTTTAGCACGCGCGGCTAACAATAGTCCATACTAAGGTGAGACGAAGTATAGTACTACGCTACTGAAAAAACAAACAAACAATTGTTTTGGTTTAACAGAAGATGAAACGAAGTATACTTCGCCGCTGACGTCGGGTTCAACGAAGGGATCTCCCAAGGTGACTCGCAATCCTCGCCGGCGTTAGGCTTTGCAAGGGAGCATGCGGTGACGACGAGGCGACCATAGAAACGGGCGCCCAACTGCGAGGTCATTCCAGATGGCGCCTACCGAGGAATCTCCAAACTGCTTGAATCAGAACTCACTAAAGGCTGACAACATAAAAACAACAACCCTCGCAGTGTCCCCGACTTTCACGGTTGTAGCTGGAGGCGCGGCGCCTGCGTGCATTACCGGATTAGGTCAATACCCGACCAAACGTTGTTAAGCATCTCTGCGTGCGTGCGTGCGCGCCGGTGTTATGTTTTGGCTGCTAGTCGTCACCTTGGCCCAAGGACGCCTCTGATGCAGTTTCTACGGCTGCCGACTATAAGTGCGTGGGAACGGAATGTGAGAGGGCTCCTTGTCCGGATCTGCCGGCGTCTTGTTTATTTCTGCGCTCAAACATTTGTGATGAGCAAAATTAGCCCTAGATTTCGAAAGTAGTTAGTAATTTGAGTAGAAGTTACCTGAAAAACGTAGTTAAATTAAACTACTAATTACCCAAATAAATTTGTAATTGAAAGTCAATTTAGACGTTCTCGGCGCCTTCTGTAAAGGTGTGGGCTTTATTATTGGTAATCTGTGTAGGAATGACCCCAGCAGCAGGCTTGAGATTGTTGAAAATCATTCGAGACATGTGATGCGACTAGTGCGTGCGTTGGAAAGGAGACACAAACAAAGGAACCAAAATGTCCAACGTCTCCAATCCTCACGCTGAATGGTACTGCGCGTAACAATGTCACTTAGGTGGTATATCAGTAAGTCACCGTAAATGGATGACCAAGTCTAAAAAATTATATAGTGCGAAGAAATAGATTTTTAGCTAAAATAGTGCTTATACGTTTAAAGAAAAAAAAAAAGAAAACTCGTGATTTGGACTTTTTGTGCACCAAAATGTCCGCGCATCAAAAAGTCCCACATTGAAAAGTCCGTGCACCGAACGTCCGTGCTCCGAAAGGTCCGCACCCAAACGCCCTACACCTAAAAATCCTAGACCCCCCCACCCCCCCGGCCCCCCTTTAAGAAGTATCATCAGCCCACGTCCACGTCTCTCACACGTTTAAAGATAACATTAATAATAATAGTTATCTGCACATAGAAACGACATCCTAAACGGCGTGCAAGGCTGTACATAAAGATGAAATCCCGCACGCAAGTGACCTGTCAGCGCGCTCCTGCGCTGCCTCAACTCGAATGTCCGTGTCTGTTCTTTGTGTGTTTGCGGGGTGGGCGCGCTTGGGCAGAAACATCAATAAACGATCAAACACAAAAACAAAGCGCAGACAGCTGGTTATCATTTGAGCCCGTTCTTGTTTCGAGCTTCGCACAAGATCCTTTCTCAAAGCGGCTTCCTCGGTTGGGCCCGCCGCCTTTGGTCCTCTCTCGTTACATCTTTCGCGTTTCATCCTCCAAGAAGAAAATAAATAAATTAGGGGCACTTCGAGGTGACGCTGTCATGGCTTGTTCACCGCATATGCCCGAAGAAGCTTCTTCGAGTCCGTCGCTCCCTCCTCCCAACTAGCCTACACGCATGCGCTCACATACACACGCACACGCTCTTTGGTCCCCCGGTTTGGATACGTCCGTTCTGCTCCTGAAACGTGCAGCGAAGGTCAGGATTCGCTTGTTGGGTTGTCCCGAATTGGTCGCAGGCGCTGGGCAATAAAACACCCGAACTCCGTCTTTGTGGCAAAGCATGGCTTCCGTACCTCCCTTCTCCCGAGCCGCGGGAGAATGCACTCAGAGTGCCCCCCCCCCCCCCCCCCTTGCCCCCACCACTGTCTTGGTAGGAACACTGCGCTGTCGCGTTTTCCATGAATTCCTTTTCTCTCCCTGGCTAGCACTCCCTCCGCCGCAAACCCGCATCTAGACCGTGTTAGAAGAGCGGATATAACTGCATTGCCCTTCTTCCGCCATATCTTTTTTTTTTTCGCCGGATGGTAGAAATGTAACGAGGGCTAGCCCACATGGCGCGTTTTTCCAGGCGTCTGGACGCGCGTCTCGGCTTGGCGCGCGCGCTAAGCCAGACGCGTGCGCCCAGTCAAACCACACGCAGCACTACTGGGCAGCGCTTCGCGTCTGCGTTTCCGAAGCGTCTGCCCAACGTAGCCAGACGCGGTTAAGAAAGAAAAGCAAATATTAAATAGAAATCTCGCGTTAAATGATAGCTACATGCCCTAATATTTAGTTTTATTACTAGTAAGCACGCCTTTTCATTGCAGCAATTGCAATAAAGCTCAATTTCACTCATTTTCGTCCTTTTTAGTGCGTACTCCTCATCGACAGTGGCGTGCCAACTTGTTTCTGAGTGAGAGGGAGGGGGGGGGGGGGAAACCAGCACCTACTTCCCCCACCCCCCAAGAACGGGGGTGCTGGTATTCTTTGGGCGCCGCCGGCCAGTGTTTGGCCTGCCCAGTGTCGGCGCTTTCAGGGGGGGGGGGGGGGGAGGCAAGCGCCCTGATTGCCCCCCCCCCCCCCCCCCACGGTTGGTACGCCCATGCCATCCACCTTTCGGTATGCCATCGGCATCAACATCTCCCGCGCCAAAAGATTTACACCTGGCCGCTACAGAGGTTGCGTTGTTGCGGTTGTCGCCGGTAGTATTAATTTTGTACCTTTGTCTCTCGGTGTCCTTGTATTATTTACATTTCGCCTGCCAGAGTGCAGGACGCTTTTGTACTTCGGTAACGCCTCTCTGTTCCGCTGATGGAGCGTCAGCCTCTCCCGTGGAGCAGGGAGGAGTCCCTAGACTTGTGCAAAAGGTATGGTAAACTGATGTCCGCGGGGGAAAGGACGTAACTACCCATGTTCGCCCTGCTGCGAGCGTTGCCGGGGCCTCAGCCGTTTTTATTTAAAGAACGATGTACATTTTGCGCTTTCCACTTTCTCCGTTTCCTTTTTTCCCGTCCTCCATTACAACCCTCCCGCCTCCTCCTCGTTCCTAAATACCCCCCCCCCCCCCTTCCCCAAGTAGCCAAAGCAAAGAGTGGATAAGGCTCCGTTAATCTGCATAATCCCCGATAAGAGGGCTCGCAGGGGCCGGCCGTAGTCTTTACTGTACAAACCCTGCAGACAGGAAACGAGCATTGCGAGCTGGGGAAGATGAGTGCGCGCAGTTTCGAGTGGGACACAAAGCTGGTGCCGAAAGCACTTTTAAACTACGCATGCATCTGCGAATATACACCTAGCATTATTAAAATTATTTAAATAGCGTGCAATGATTGGATGGTACTTCTACACAAAGAGACATAATAGCGAGTGAAGAAGCGTTGCTAACCTAGAACAAATATTCGAGTTGTTTGGGGGGGGGGGGGGGGGGGCGGCCTTGCACGGCCCTGGTTGGTAGTTCTTAGCATGCTGAAGTTTCCATGCGCAGCATGGTTACGCAGCTATGGCTATGGCGGGTCCTTCGTCCTGATACCAAGCGTTACCTCCAAGAGCGCAATAAAAAGAAAGGTACTTCCTAGTTTGCGAAGTACAATAGTTAGGAAAACAAAGATATAAAGTTTCATATTTTAATTAGAGAAATCTATTTTGTTCATGCGACGGTCGTTCAGTACTTCAAATATGAGCCATCGCCCTCGGGAAGCGCCCTCCATTGACAGGAAAGCACATTAACCACCTGGGTGAACATTGGGCGTTATATCAATCGAGAATACCAAGAAAGTGACTGAATAAAAATGGCAGCGAAAAGACGATGTTTCGAATAAGACATGAAACCCTTCATCAACTTGTCCCCCCCCCCCCCCCCCCTTTGAAATACGAAGCTTCACAAAAGGACATACAATTATTTTTACGTTGTTGTAGTGGTGGCGCTGCCTGGCACTTTACAACCATTTGATCAAGTCAAAAGAAATATTAAAAAAATTCACCTCAGTCGGACGTTTTTTTTTTTTTTTTTTTTTGCAGCAAATAAAAGGCCACTAAAGAAATCGCTGGCAACGAGAAACTATCCAACTTTGCCTGAAAAGTCATTGGATGAAACGGATTTTATAAAATGGCGTTTGATTATATGTCTAGCATATAGTCCCCCGCAAAAGGAAGGAACCATTTGACAAGGCAGTTTCAGGCTGTTTGGCTGGATTTGCCTTGGCCAGGACCATACTGCTTTACACTGGGAAATAAACTAACCTTTCTTCTGCTGTCTTTTTCAAAACAAAGTGGGCCTGGCCAAAGTAGAATAAGCACCGCAGCATAAATTACATCGGCAAATAAGTCATTCATAAAGACCCAATTAAGTGGGGCCGAGCAAGCTCTTGTTAGCGGTCTTCTAGATTCGTGTTTCTTCTTACCCGGGACGAGCCTTTTATCATTTCGTCCTCGTTCTTGTTCTACAAAGCTTGAGCGTCGAGCGTTTTGGGTGAGGAGGAACATAAACTGCCTAGAACAAGAACATGGGACGAAATGATTATAAAAGTCGCGTCCCAAATAAGAATAAACACGAATCTTCTAGAAGACCGCAACGAAGCGTTGCTTGCTCAGCCCCGCACGCGGCAATGTTTCGGGGGCTGTATACATTAGCATCACGATGTAGAAAGTCCAGGAAATAAAAACAATAAAAATTTATATTGGTAGCTCAACACTGGTGTTTAATTCCAGATATGTCCCATGAATGCGATTCTAACAGGGTTCGGGTACATCGCATTCCGGCGGCATTTTTTGTTTTGTGTAGACGCCATGCCAAGTCTCTTGTTTTCTCGCCAAGTTTATCCGGTAACGCCACATTCCTAGATTGGCAAGACATCTTCAATATAGTTTGCAATACATCTTGAGCAGTCCGGGATTTTCGGATGATGGCGCCTTACACCGGCCAGTCCTCACGTGACCTTGATGAATAATGCATGGACTACAATAACATTCCCTGCACTCCATTTATTCGTGGATGCAAGCCAATATGCAGACAGAAAGATAAGAAAAAAAAAACATGGTTACTTATAAAAGACAGAAGCGTGTTCGACATTTCGATTAGCTCTGCCATTTCGAATAGATTCGAAACAAAAAGTCATGCGCGACCAATAGGGTCGCTTCGATCTGGTGAGTGAAATGTTAACTGTCACATTTCCACGAATTTCAGCTGTTATGATGCCTAAAGTCACAACACCCACAGGCAGAGCGCCCGAAAGCAATCGCCTCCAGCCTTCAGTTTGATCTTAGCCACAAATTCGATCACAGCATCATGGGCAGAAATAAGAGTATCTGGTTGTACACTCCGACGGCGTCGCGTTGAATGCGCGATGAGAACAAGGCGTGCTGTATACGCATCATTGAACCCGCTCTTAGTAACTCAAAATTACCTACGTGACTTCACGAATAGTAACTATAGGAGTGCTTGGAGAGTATGTTTTCGAGTTATGTGTTAGAGGATATGCCATGCAGGCAGGTCGCGCAAGATAATAAAAAAAAAGAAATCGAACTGCCAGGCACGGCGATTTTCTGAATCTGAATCCCGAACTTGCTCGTGCCATATGAGATTACATTAATTTTAGTATGATGGTATTTGGCCATGCAGTCCCACAACCAGAGTGTACCGAAAATAAAACGCACCTTCGGTTTACTACGCGCGCAAGCACATGTGCCATGCGTGGGAAGGTAATCCTGGCTTTTTACGAACAGAGACGTGGCAGTGAAGGGCATGTTCACAAATAGAGAACAATGTAGTTATTTGCTGCTGCGACCGCGAACCACTGCCTCATTCGTGCCTCGTCCTTGAAGGCCCATAAGGGCCTTCAAGGATAATAAATGATGATGATGGTATCTCGTGTTGGCAGTTGCTCTGTCAATGTTTTTTTTTTAATTTTTTCACTTCATATGGTACCCCGGTTTGTAATGTCAATTCAACACTCAGGTGGCGCTGCGCTAAATGTGTAACTCGACGACTGTCTGTGACAGGGTGGAGACATCTTTTGTTTACCAAGTGCCGCCGGCGCGTGCAGAAGAAAACATATAAATAAACCTTGGATAAGGAAATTGCTTCAAAGCTCTGGCCAAAGCCGAGCGCTCGCGCCGGGAGACGACGGGGCGCGTGCACTTTCTAAGAACATAGAAAATGACCGGGAAGGAAATTTCCGAGATGTCATCAGTCTCATCCACGGTGGTCTCATCACACTACACCAGCGCGTGTGTTTGAAGGCACTCTATGTGTGACTAGAATGCCTCAATGTCTGTGTGTGATTGTGAAGAGTTTAGTGTGAAACGCTATTGAAGCTACTGGTGCGAGCGCATGGCCTCATCATAAGTTCCATGTGCTCACGTCAGCAGCTTTGACATTGCAAGCAGGACGTCGGGATAGCCCATTGCTCTGCGCTCGCGTGAGTTGGCCAAGTGTCCTAACACGTCGCAGCAAGTACACATGGAGCGAAAGCTCGCGCTGCACAACCCAGGGATTCTGGATTTAATCTCCACCCCTGCATGTTTCGATCTTCGTAAGCATCGTAGCGGCATACATCCCTAGACTCCGTTTCACCTTTAGTTCAAGCGCAGCAAACGCTACGAACAATCCGAGCCAATCCAGCGTTGATAGAGTCTGATCTAAAGCTTCACGTCTCGCTCAGCCCAACCAGAAGATCAAGTGATACTCTCGCAACGCTGACCTAGCTGATAGCTTCCGACACCCTCGGACTAAAAATGTTAGAGACCCCGATGTAGCGGACCTACAGCACTGGCTAAATCTCCCTTACACAGCGTAAGCGGGGTGGATGTGTTAGAGATCATGCATCACTTCAGTGGCAATTTAACTTCGCACTGCCTACTCCAACTAAATCGAATTCTTCAAGCGGCTCACGCAGGAGATAAAAAAAAAGATAAGTGCAGTTGTCTGGACTAATTAGAATATGTACCGAAAATTGTAGGCTTTCCTTTTGTCTCTTTGTTTCCGTGATCGTTTGTCCTCAAATTCGAAAGCTCAAAACATAACGAATCACTGTATGAGCGCCAGGGACCCCGGAACCGGGGAGGCAACGGGGGCTTGAGCACCCGCTGACATTTTTCAGGGGGTGCTGGGCAATATGATGAGCCCCCGTGCGTTTGGCTCGATGTGTCCTGAACAATGCCTGCACACCTCTCCCCCCTCCCTTCCGTGTTCCCGTTGTTGCTCAGCTCCGCTAAGCCACGTACTTGGCTAAGGGCAAGCACTTGGCTCTGTTTTTGTTACGGGTAGCTACCCACCAAAGCACGGCACGACATTCGCCCACAAAATTAAAAAAAAGCGAAGTAAAGCAATGTGTCAGTAAACCGCGGACGACGCGGCAGCTTCAAAAAAAAAAAAAAAAAAACAGAGGGAGGGAAAAAAAAAAAGAGCCGTGGCCTGCGGCCTGCATAGCACAGTCAGGGACTGTGGCCCTCCCATCTCCACTCGCGTGTTGGCCATGCGGGGGAACGCGCAGCGCACTGTTTTTGTCCACCCAGCCAGCCGGCTTCTCCGTTTTGCTTCTATTTTGGGCAATGACGTTTCCCAAAAAAAGTACAAAAATTTTTTCCTAGCTATCTTTTTTTTCATCTTTGTTTTTGTTGTTGTGTTTGTTGTTGTTTTGGGGGTCTGAGTAACCACGAAGGTCGGGTAATTGCTTCCGTGTGGAGAGCCGATCGCGGGGCGGGGAGACGGTCTGCGCGAGAAGAAGGCCCTTCTTGAACGGGGCACGGCCTACAGATGTAGCAAGTGGAGGGGAAAAAGTTTCCCAGACTCCCAAGGCTAGAGGAAGGAGGCCTTGGCGGGCGACACAGGTTCTAATGGCTGAACTCCATGGGACGAATATGCTGCGAATAACCGACGAATTTTGGCCGGCGGCTTTTGCTCTGCGCGTGGAATCAACACAGTGGCTGCCACGTCGCGCGCACAACGAGCGTGCCGTCGGGCGGCGTTCGCCAGTTATTCGTCACATAATTCGCTCCATGGGGTTCAGCATTAATTAAGGGGAGACATCTTACTGCAGTCTGTGTTGAAGCGCTGCTTCCACGGTGGTCGTCGGAGACATAAAAGAATCGCGGCATTTCCGCCTGTATTTCTTTGTCTGGTTTCCGAAACACCATTTGGTTCTTGCCGAGCCAGCCTGCTATGTTCAGGCGGGCGCACTATTATACACCCGTAAGGTTTTACACTAGTTTCAAAGGCAACCATAAAAACAGGAAACAATCTGAAATAAAAAAAGGCATCGCCAGTGGAGGTGCTGGAACGAGAGGGATGTTTTTTTCCTCGTCTCCAACAGCTCATCTGCTTCCTCTTCCCCAGCCTTCCTTCTCCTCGCCTTGTCACTCCACTGAAACTGCAGTTGTAGATCTGTCACTGAAATCCGCGGACGGTTTCTTTGGACATCTGAACATCAGAGGATATTTTTCTTTTCCACGAGTGCGACGCTAAAAAAAAAAAAAACACACACACACAAAAAAACACGGTATTTAAAGTTTTACACTTTTAATCATTATGGCGACCAAAAGGACGCTCCTTGATACGTGGTTGCGAGGACCCAAGAAATTGGCAGTTTGTCATGGGGAGCAGCCACCGGAAATATCCAAAAATATCGGCACGGCAGCAGCGGACCGTATCGTATTAAGAGTCACCCAGAATTTACAAAAATCTGGAAGGTTTTGTTTCAATTTTGTGTGTGTGCACACGTAGCAAAGCAAGAGGGGATTGTGAAATCTTAGGTCGCATGGACTGCATTGGAGGGAGTTCACGATGTTTCGTTGGCCCTATGAAATAACCGCATAAAACAATTTTGCAATAGATTGCGAAGGTATTTCGCACACAGACGTAGTTAGATAGTAGAAGTAATCAGTAAAATGTTAGTGAAGTTAGTTCACGTAAACAAAAAAAAAAACTTTTTTTAATTTTGCGTGTAAACACCAAATAATATTTTAAGCCACTGTGGCGTTAATTCTGGCGAAATGAAGGCAATGTTATGTATTATTGTATTTTATTTTTATTCCACCCATTTTTTCAGTCCTAATAAACGCCTCAGTTGCCCAAAAAAGTATTTGATAGATTCGCGAAAAAGAGATTCCGCGGAAATATACCCATAGAAAAATGCTTCTTTTCTTTCACTAAAAAGGTTTATGTCTTCATTCTTACAAAAAAAAAGAAAAAAAAGAATCCACCATATTTGGGAACCTCTGTACTAAATCGTAGCACGCTACGTTAAACAAGCCAATTTGCGCAGTCACTTCAAAGGGCTAACGAAACATCGTATGTAAAGTATGTCAGATTCCCTGACCACTTTCGGGGTTTTACATGCCAATCCAACGACGGGCATTTGGCACGCCCCAGCGGAGGACTGGGATTAATTTGGACCACCTGCGGATCTTTTGACGTGCAACCAAAAGCTCGGTTACACCTCCTCCGCAATAAGACTCCGTCAGAATGCGGGAATCCGAACCCACCACCCGGGGATCCGTAGGCCGGCGCTTTGCCTCGGAGCCACCGAAACGGCTGGCTTTGGGATTTAATTTCCAAAAGCATTGCATTGTGGTGACGTTCTAAGGAAAGTCGCATTTCTCTTAATGTAGAAAAATAATTGTGTGTGACAACATTTCATTGCTTTGTGACGAGAATTTCGGATTAAAGTAGGGACACACGGTATACGAAATGATAATTAACCTTCTATAAACTGTGAAATCTTGGTAATAACTTTTTTTTTTCACTTCTGATTCCCCCCTTTTCCCCTTCTTCCTTCCCTTCCCCCCCCCCCCCCCCCCCCCCCGCTTCACCCTTTATTTCGGCCGCTAGCCCCCCCACGTAAAATACACTTCCGGGGTCGCTGATGAGCGCAAAGACTAAAACAACAAAAACAAATGTTGAAAACAGTTTTACGAAAAACATCAAATTTATTAAGCAGGCTTTGAATAGCTACCTCATAATTTTCCCTCAAAACAATCTAACGAAAGAATGGGTGTTACGCACTGAGACTGTAAATAGCGAACAAAAATAATAAGTAGTGATATATCGCAAGATTTTTTGTTTGTATGCAAATTACCTCGTATTTGCATTAACTTTCCTTATCTCGAGCTCTTCCAAAGGAAAAAAAAAATGAAAAAGAAGGACAGGGCGTTGGAGGTTGCGTTTGCGGCAGTCTATCAATTTTCGGTCTGCTGTCGTGTAACCCCACTTTCTGCGCTCAGTTCACAAAGAGAGCGTGATCACGTGGTCACTGGTCACCTTTTGCGTTTTACCTTCAGTCCGAGCGCCGTGGACGATACGAGCCATCCTAGCCAATCCAGCACCGGCAAGAGTGCCATGTGATCTTGAGCTCGGCGTGCCTTTACCAACTCTTCACCCAACCAGATGGTCACGTGCAGGGCCGGATTAAGGTACGGGCTAAGGGGGCTGCAGCTCAGGGCCCCCGACTCTCTGGGGGCCCCCATGACGGAAGGTTGATTGACGCAGCTCGTAGAAAAAAAAACACACACAAAAAAAAGAAACCTAAGAATATTTCGGAAAGCGATGTTGCTTTGCCGCAGCATTCGAGAAGAGGGATATACAAAGATAATGGCGATGTCAGCGAGGCCAAACGCGCACTTCGCGTAGCACACTCCTATCCCTGCACAAAGCCGGCCCTTTGGGTGGGTGACCGGCCCCTTAGGGTACTTGTCCGTTTTCTTTTGAAAGCGGCTTCGAGCAAACGAAGAAAACACGCGAGGAACCCCCACAAAAAAAAAGTGCGGCCTTCGACGCTGCTGGGGAAGGGAACAACGCTGCATGCCGCCTCCGCGGCGGTCTTGCCGGAGTGCTCCCTAGTTGAAACCAGACGAGAATGGTAAATTTTTGTATTTTGAGGCTACTTTCTATTGATTAAAAAATAAGGAAACTGCAGTATTTCCCAGGTTCATTGCCTTAACCAGGCATCATTATCATCATCATCGTTGCCATCATCATCATCATTAGGGCCCCTGAAGCGTCCTTAGCCCAGGGCCCCGAAGTGCCTTAATCCGGCTCTGGTCACGTGACACGCTCCCGGCGCTGAATTGGCTGGGATCAGACTTGGACGTAGTTCAACTACTCTACTCAAACTACTGTAGTTTAACTACTTTTCCGAGTAACTTGGTAACTTTCAATTACAAATTTATTTGGGTAATTAGTAGTTTAATTTAACTACGTTTTTCAGGTAACTTCTACTCAAATTACTAACTACTTTCGAAATCTAGGGCTAATTTTGCTCATCACAAATGTTTGAGCGCAGAAATAAACAAGACGCCGGCAGATCCGGACAAGGAGCCCCCTCACATTCCGTTCCCACGCACTTATAGTCGGCAGCCGTAGAAACTGCATCATAGGCGTCCTTGGGCCAAGGTGACGACTAGCAGCCAAAACATAACACCGGCGCGCACGCACGCACGCAGAGATGCTTAACAACGTTTGGTCGGGTATTGACCTAATCCGGTAATGCACGCAGGCGCCGCGCCTCCAGCTACAACCGTGAAAGTCGGGGACACTGCGAGGGTTGTTGTTTTTATGTTGTCTGCCTTTAGTGAGTTCTGATTCAAGCAGTTTGGAGATTCCTCGGTAGGCGCCACTGGAATGACCTCGCAGTTGGGCGCCCGTTTCTATGGTCGCCTCGTCGTCACCGCATGCTCCCTTGCAAAGCCTAACGCCGGCGAGGATTGCGAGTCACCTTGGGAGATCCCTTCGTTGAACCCGACGTCAGCGGCGAAGTATACTTCGTTTCATCTTCTGTTAAACCAAAACAATTGTTTGTTTGTTTTTTCAGTAGCGTAGTACTATACTTCGTCTCACCTTAGTATGGACTATTGTTAGCCGCGCGTGCTAAAAGCGCGAGCTAGTCGCTTTGAATGAAGCCGCGGCGGCTGCAAGAGGGCTCGTGCAGCTAGTGCTCTAGTCAACGTTACTAAAACACTCAGTTGGGAAACTGCCATAGAGACTACCCTGAAAAAGTGTCCCCGATCTGTCCTCGCGAGCCGAGCTAATGGCGAACACAACGCCGCCATTTCTCCCGCAGCGGCCACTCGAGGAACCGCACGTTACTTCCATTTTGGCTTTAATCGACCATTCTGAAGCCGAAACAGATACAGTAGAAGAGGTTACAGGGGTGCCACTCCCGTCTCTCCGGCGGCCGCGCCGCGTGCTACTACCGAAGTCAAAATGCACCTAGGTCGGGACGCGCTACCTGAAAGTACCGCTGAGGCATGGTCGTATAAAAACAGTATTAAATATGCCGCAAAACCTTGCAAACTAAAGATTTTAAAAACATCACGCGCCCTTCATTTTGTGCTAATCTCCAATAAATATCATACAAAAAAAGTCTTTTCCGTTTGTTTTTACGCAAAAACATGCTTTATAAAAGCTCAAGGTGACCACAGTACAGACAAATGATAAATAGTGGCGCTGTTGTCGCATTTTGCTCGGTCTCGGTGGACGCCAGCGGCCCAGGTTTCGACGGTGAGTTTCCCAACTGAGTGTTTTAGTAACGTTGGCTCTAGTCAAGGCAGTCAAGGCTGGCCGCTCGCGCTAGCACAGCCTTCGCGGTTAGTCCATGCTAGGGTGAGACGAAGTATAGACCTTTCCAAGAACGAGCGTATGGCCGGTACCATTTCCAGTGTTCGTGCGTATGGCGCGTGCTTTGCTCGTTTTCCGGAGCGACGCACACGCGAGTGCTGAGCTGTGGAGATCGCACGCTGGGCTGTGGATTTGTAAGCATTGGAAAGGTCTATAGACTTTTCCAAGAAAGAGCGTATGGCCGGTGCCATTTCCAGTGTTCGTGCGTATGGCGCGTGCTTTGCTCGTTTTCCAGAGCGACGCACACGCGCGTGCTGAGCTGTGGAGATCGCACGCTGGGCTGTGCATTTGTAAACATTGGAAAGGTCTATAGCATTGCAACGAGACGCGCAGTCGTCCGGATGATCTCATCGTCGTGGCGCGAGACTTAAATCCTTGACGGTCAGGTGCACTCGCTGAGCGTACTATCCGAACGTCGTGGGAATAAAAAGGGGCCAGTCATAAGAATCTCAGCTTGCCGAAGAAAAAAGAAGGAGAGTTTGTTATAAAAGACCCTCTAACCGAAGCAAACCTCACATGCTTCGTCATAGACACCCAAGATGCCGAAACCCGCTTACCCGACCCGGTACAGCCTGTTTCTGAAATTCAACACTGCCGCACCATCCAGCGCGTCGGTGGAACGTCTTTTTAGGCTGGCTGGGGACATTTTTAGGAGGAAAAAGAGAAAACTTTCCGATAGTAACTTTGAGAGTCAATGGACCTTTTTCACATACCGACGGCACCAGGCGGTGGCCTGCACGAACTAAAAATCGAGGAAGTGATCTACCTGCGCTACCAATCGATAATGGGAGCTACGCTACCAGTTTCTTCGCTCTCCGAGCAGCGGCGCGTGCCCAACGCGACTCTAAAGAGGGGGATCTGTGGCGTCCACCCGTCATGTTTTTCTTTCCGTCCACTTTCTTTTTTTGTGTAACACAATTATATATATGTTGCAATTACGTGTACTACTCTCTGATCCACAGCCTCCTTCCGATTTTCCTCGATGTCTAGTGCCGACTTCCGCCGCTTGGCATCGAGTGCTCGCGCGTGCGCAGAACGCTTCTCGGAAAAGGTCCATTGCTTCTGCGAGCGAATAAACTATTTTAGTAAAAACGCAAGCCTTAAAATGACTGAATTTATTATAGGCTCGCAGAGTTTTTCGCGGATCAAAACCGCTGTTCATTTTGCTACCACAAAAATATAAAAAGTAACTTTGAAAGTAATTTCAAAAGTAACTCGCTACTTTTTTACAGTAGTTAGTAGTTTACTCAATTACGATTACAAATCTGCAATTTCTACTCTACTCCAATTACTTCTGGCGTCGATACTCAGTAACTTAACTTAACTACCTTTTTTGAGTAATTTGTACATGTCTGTATATATCGAAAAAAAAAAAAGATTTAAGCCACAAGTCCCACCACACATAAACCGACGTCCGCCCGCTCGCCGGCTCCCCATCCCGGAGAGGGCGATTGACGGAAAGACACGAAAGGAGCCGACAGGGCTGGAGGGCCGAGTTATCCACCAAGGTCGTCTAGCGCAAAGTGGAAAGCTCGGGGCGCTAGAACGCGATCTCTCGTTCGGAGAGCGTCAGCGAGGGAGAGGGAGCGTTTACATCTAAGCCCTTTATGGCGTACGAGACGACTCTATAAGCTCTGTTTCAAACCTTTGGCTGCGAAACCCCAAGGCGCGCGTGTGCTCGAACCTGGGTGAACACCCACCGCACTCTCGCCGATGCACCCAGACTTGCGCCCGTTCCTTCAAAAAAGTAATTAATTACAGTTACAATTACTTGGCCTAAAAAGTAAAAGATTGCCGTTACAAATTACTCCACGTTAAAATTAATGGATTAATTAGTTCGTTACTTTTCCGTTACTCCAAAGAAACACGAAAAAGACACACTATGTACTGCGTGTTTGAAGGGGAAATTTTCGGGCCTCATCAAAATTAAAACAAAAAGGCAACACATGCAGTACTATGTACGCATCATTTTAGGCTAATAATTTCAGGAGAACGAATATATAAAATTATAAAGGACTTAAACATGTGCTCAAGATAAACGAGCCTTGAGCTGTATACAACCATGACAGAACTAAATTTCATGAACATGCGACAAATGGACTTGGGCGGTGGAGGCACGCACACGATTCGAATTAATCCGAGTTTGGAATCGGCGAGCTTCAAAACACTATTCCTCTGAAGATATGATTTTTCTATATTTGCTGCATGTTTCCCTAAATAGTGGCTGGTTTACCCACTAAATCGGACTGGCTGTGAGACCAAGATGCGGTTTGCGTCTGGGTACATTTCAAATACTCCGTTTTGATGAAGGCTGTTATCCGACCAAATGACCCTACTTGATCTTCTTTCTTGATCCCCAAACTTATCAAAACCAAGACGTCACACGAAATATTAATGTGCGATCCCTCAGCTGAACTGATTTTGCCATTTATAAATTATTTAAAAAAGCACAACTTTCAGTGAACAGCACGCTTCCATGTCTTTCACGCGTTTACAGGGGGATTCTCAACTCCAGTGTCCAAGTCAGCCACTGTTATTCTCAGAAAACTCGGACTGTGTTCCCTTTTCCTAAAATTTCGGTCTAAGTTCCCGCAGGCGCAATCCGCTGACGAGGACTCCAGCTTGGATGTCCCAAGCCGTTTTGTTGTGCTCCCCGACCAGCTTATTGCCTGCTGTCGAAAGCTACTGTTTAAACTGACAGCAGGGTTGACGCTAATATTTTTTTAGTTCCAATGAACTGCTGCCATCGCACCCCTCATGTTTTTGCCCTATGCATCCGCTAGTGCGAATTCAAGTGAAAGAAGCCAAATAGCTGGTTGGTCCAGCCAGTATTTAGCTTTCACAGCGCTTTCAATGAGCAGGGGCGAGGTTTCATTAGATTTTTTTTTTCGTATTTGCCGGGGGGAGGGGCGGGGGCGTGTGTAGGCAGAAACACTAACAAGCAAAAGACGGTTTCGTGTAACGACACAAAAAAAGAAACGAAAAAAATAAACACTGATTGTTTTTTTGAGGAACAACTCAGAAGGGTGGGGAAGAGTGGAGGAGGCGAGAGGAGGGAAGGTAGCGGACGCATGCGCCATGGTCACAGTGTTCGCGGCCCTAGTCCTCACGAACCCCACGCGGCGGTTTTATGGGCCATTTGTTTTTTACTCTTTCGTGCGCTCGAAGCAGTGCCTTCGTTTTCCAAGAAGTCGAGGCCTGTTGCCTTCATGTAGACAGTCGAATCCGCCCAGCTTGGCTGACCGTACGATCGAGTCCCGAAACGGGCTCTGGCTGGGCTCTTGTGCTTTCCGTGAATTCCTTACCTTTTCCACGCCAGCACCTCACCCGAGTCTTGTGTTGGCATGCTAAAAGCGCGAAGGCCATTGCATATCCCTTCTACCACTCTTTTTTTCTCTTTGATGGGACGGAAGTATTGTAACGAGTAATTTCAGTAATTCGTTACTGTAAAAGTAAGTAGATTACTTTAGAAAGTATATTTTTAAAAAAGTAACAGATTAATTACTAAATTACAATAAAAGTAATTAATTACAAGTAATCACATTACTTGTAATGAATTACTTCCAAGTCTGGATGCACTACGATCAGTGTGCGCCGAGCCGAGTCCTCCCGCTCCCGCAGGCTCGTTGATACACCTGCCTCTCTGGCCTATGCATTCTCCGCCGCAGGAGAACGGGATGGAGTAGACCCTCTTTTTTTTACATGAGACGAACTGATGCCCGCGCATCTTAGAGGAGGTTTTGTTTAGAGGATTGCAATTAACCATTTTGTTAACTGAGTTTGAATTTGCAGCTGAACGCCACCCCTACTTCGAATCTGGACGCGAGCGCTTTTAGCCGATGCGCTGTGTTGTGTGTATAAGGAATGACGGCCAGCTTTTTCTTCCCTTGTCTGGGTGCCGGTGTCGGAGTAGAAGGGGCGAAAATTAGCCTCTTGAGCGAGTTGTCCAGCAGGTCGTCGGGAAAGTCGGCCTTCCTCAACCTCCGCGTCTGCAGCCGGACACTATAGCTCCGCGTAACGGGGGCAGGATCTAGAACGCGCTGACGTCATAAGGGACTTGACGAGCCCTGGTTTAATTAACGGTCTTGGATTGAGCGCTAGCGAAATGCGGAACTGGCTTCTTCCGTCCTTTGCCTAAACTCCCAGCAGATTCCCCCGGGATGGGTCGCCAAACGAAGGTCTAAGAATTGGAGAGTTCCGTCGGAGGGGTCCTCCCTTTTAAAGACAAGGCCTGCGGGGCCCGACGATAAGGCCTCCAGGATAGTCTCAGAGTCTGTCTGCTCTTCATGCATGATTAGGTAGTCATTTACATAACGGTACGGCCAGCAGCCCGGCGCGGAATCATTCAGTCGCTTCCTGATTGCCCGATCTACGTACGTGAGAAATCAATTGAGCATGGTTGTAAACTAGAGACTGGGATACGGATGAAAGACAAAACACAGAACAAAACAGACGAAGTCTCAAACCAAAAAAAAAATGGCTTGCTTTGTATGTTATACAGCCTTGAGCTGAGACGGGTTAGCCCTAGGGTGCCTACATGTTTTTTCTCCACTTTAGGGTGGCGCCAACTTCTTGTTACCCTTTCCGAGATCCTCTGCCACCGCCATTTTTTTCTACTTCTTATTTCGCTAAACGTAAACAACGTTGAGTTTCTGTAGTCTCGAAACAGCGGCAACACAGTGAGACCACTTCCGTTTCCGTTCATGAGAGGAGTCGGAGGCTGAGCGGGATGGTGGTCGTGATGGCTGTCGCTCTCTTTATTTGGGTGTTTCATATTTTGAAGTTGCGAGCAGGAAGTGTGCGTTGCTTTTAACGAAACACGAGTTCCCGCGACAAAATGAAACGCATCAGACCGGCATCGGATGCCGGAGACTCGCCGTTGAACGAGAGCGGTGGGCGCTCCCTGGCCCTAACGAGGATTAGCGGCGTAGAGCGCGCGCACGACCGGCGAGTGTGACAAAATGGTCGACGAAAACAGCGCAGGTTACCATGGTGACGATTATTCACAGGACAAACTTATATGTCACTCGCTACCCTTTGTCCCCCTCTTTTTTCTTCCTTTTCCCAAAAGCCCTAGCCCCTTCCCTCTTCCTTTCCCTAGGCCCCCGTACATTCCAGCCAACGATAAGCTCAGACGGCGTCAGTTCAAAGTTGCCGACAGGTCTCCTGTCAACACACATACACCGCGACATCACGAGGTCCCCCGGTTCTCCCAAATCAGTCGCAAAGCCGCCGACAGATCCCCTGTCATGACCTTGTCGCCCTTGCTGCGCCAGTCGAGGTAACTGCCATCTTGAAACTGGTGCTCTCGTTGGGCCCGAGATCTCTCGAGAGCTTCCCGCAAAGCCCGCTAGCCCGCAACGCAAGATCCCTAGCGTTGCGTGCGTACGCAATAGGCTAGCTCTTTTATTGCGTTCTGCGCATGCGCGCTCACCACCCGCAATTTCCATGCGTACGCAAATTTCTAGAGTACGGTCCACTAGAACTCTCTAATATCGCTGGCCGTGAACTGCCAGCGTGTTGCGGTCGCTCCGAGTTCGTGGCCTTTCATTTAATGTAAGGAGCATCCGCTTTCTGACGGTGCGAACATGTTGCGCATACACTACTATGAAACCCGAGATGAAAAATTAAAACAAAAACGGTCAAGGCAAAGGCAGCTGGGGGTTTATTGACCTCAAAGCGTGAGTGAATACACATTCCGGCAAAAGCTAGAAAGAAAAAACACTTCCCAAAGCCCAGAGTGTTTACAGGCGGTCGTCCGGCTGGTTAATCCTCGCTAAGGTTCACCACACCACATAGACGGAAAATGGGCACGCAAATGCCCAAAAAGGAAACATCCCCCAACAGTACTAGAACTATTCCTACTTTTGACTGAACCCCCGTAATTTTCTTCTTAATACAATCCGCTTAACATCAAACCGGATGTCAGGGCAATGAAGAGAAACAAATAAACATAAAATAAACTACACCAACGAGTATGTCTCCCGTAAAGCGGGACGTACACATAAAGGTCACGTACAAACTATAATCTGCAATCCCTGCGCCATATTCTTCCATCTTTGTTAAATACATGTCTCACCAATAACATAGATATATATTCGGCTAGCAAGAAAGACATCTTGTCGTATTTTATTTAGTTGTTTTTTGTTGTATTTTCATTTTTTTAATGAATTGTAGTATTTATTTTCATGTATCTATATTCGGCTAGCAACAAAGACATCTTGTCGTACTTTGTTTAGTTGGTTCTTGTTGTATTTTCAATTCTCAAATGAATTGTAGCAATTATTTTCATGTATCTATATGTGTGCGTACTGTGTATTCATTTTTTTTTGTTTCTCTATTGAATGCTGCTGCCTGTAAACGGGGGAGCCTGAGCCCAGTCAAGCTGTTCTTGAACAGCTTTTTGCCTAGGCTCCCCTCCAGAATTTCTGGAGAATAAAAAGATTTGATTGATTGATTGATTGAAATAACGCGGTGCAATATGTTTGGTAAGGCACTTTAGCCACGCAAATGATTCTTTAGACAGATTGAGTGATCCGACTCTGAGGAATTCGTCTTTCCATATTAAAAAGGGAAATATCACGTCGGTGTCATATCGTTGGAAGGGGAACGGAAGGACAAGTCCATGACCGCGCTCCAGACCGACTAATCTGGTCATTGTTAGCGGTCCCGAAGGATGCAAAAACTATCTTTAAGGAAAAAGCAATAACTGCTGTCTCAAAATGTAAAAAAATAAATGTATATATATATATGTATATATATTCTGGTAGCAAAACGGGAATCCTGTGCGATTTTGGGCTACGATGAAATAACTTCCACTTGGAAAGGGATACAGTTTATGGACTGCGATAAAGAATTGCGCTCGTCTTATGGAAAGCATGCAAGGAAAATTTGATTTATGCTTAGCACCCACTCAGAGCTCGTCAAAGTAGCTGTCTGTCATTCGTATGCAATGCACTAAAACATACTTGTTTTCATTGTGTCTGAGGTTTACATAGCAATCAAACAAGCGATTATAATGTCAGCTGGCTACAGTTTGAAGTTCAGTTACAAAAGCCCCCAAATTGTTTCAAAGTTAAATAGTGTACTTCCGTGCTTCTCTGGTTTCTCGCGTAAATAAAAAAAAACAAAAAAAACTTTTGCCCAAATTTTTTTTTTTTTTTTTTTGAGTGCTGCTTTTAGAACGGACTTCCGGATGAGATAGATAAAACCGTTTTACTTCGAACATAAACAAGGATGTAACAAAAAATGTAAGGTTCCGTCACTGGGCTGCGTTCCGGAGTTGTTTACGAGGTTCGGTGTGGTCCCGACATGTTCATGTGTTATGACCGGCTCACGGAACAAAACGGGAATGTTAAAATTAGACTCCTAGTGCCGCACTTGCGGATCAAGGTAATTTACATTCCCCTCTTTAGAAAAAAAGCTCCAGCTTTCAGCGAGGCTTTTTTTTTTTCGATGTGTTTTTACTTTTAATGATTTTCAGATTTAAAGGGGCCATGAAATTAAATAAAAAATTGGTTTGGGCTGGTTGGTACATATCAATTAAAAGATTAAAAGGCGTGACTAAGGTGGTTTATGAAATTCCTTTTAGTTGCGGCCAAGTTTACATTGGTCAGACCGGCCGATGCCTTAATGAAAGAGCGCGGGAACACAAGCTAGCCGGACGAATAATTCGGGTGAGCATCTTGCGGAGCACTGTAAACGATGCGGGTGTGAACCTTTGTTAGAGCACACAAGGTTTATTAAGAGAGGGAAGAAGAGGATGGAAAGGGGATTAATCGTAGCTTTCGGTATACACAAAGCGGCTGACAAATGCGTAAGCAGCCATCCCTTTATCTACTAAACAAAGAAATTGAGTTTCTTGAGGGCTGCGTGTGATGAGCGATACGATCCTTTATCTGTTGCATGTGTTTAGGCGATGAGGATCAACAGTTTGACAATGTTTCGTGTTTTATTAAATCAGTTGGACGTTGACGCTTGTCCGTGTCGTACGTGGTTCATTTTTCGTCCTGTTCTGTTCACGCCTTTTATCCTTTTAATCAACATGAAATGAATTTTGGGCTGGGATAAATGATTTTACATTGGGAGTTTACTATTCGCATATCGTTTAGTGGGCCAAAATAAAAAGGGTAGAAAGTCAAAAGCCAGCTTCTCGGTACCAACATTTGTAAATATAGGGGACTATTTTGTACCTCATTTCCCTTGAAAGCTCTCCGCCTTTTCATTGTGATACATCCGCTGTACTCAGAGCATGTCAGCGTTACCCCAAGCACGTCAACGGTCCCCAAAGCACGTCAGCCGACCCGAGCTCTCGCATTGGACACGAGAACTGTGTCATTCGGATGTATGCGCTCGTCAACAATTATTTGGATTCGCGTTCGTGGTCAATGAGTGCCCTGACGGAATTTATTATCACTTGCGAATGACAAGTTATATGATGTGCTCAAAAAGCACGGTGAAAGCTTCGAGTCATCGCACCGGTGCAAAAGCATGTCACGACCACGTGATTTTTCAATCCGCTTTTAAGTTGAGGATTAAAGCTAAGGAAGAATGAAAAATAATTTCATGACTCCTTTAAGCGGATTACAATATGAATATAAATGCAAAGGGGGGGGGGGGGGGGTATTACATGAGTGGATGCTCTGCTAATCTTTGAGGATGTCACGTGGAGCGAAAGCTCGCGCTGCAGAACTCGGGGATCCTGGGTTCAATACCCATTCCTGCCCGTTTCGATCTGGATGAGCATCGTACCGGCGTGCGGTCGTGTATCGCTACTGCGTGATGCACCTTAAAGACCCCAGGCTAGCGGTTTTACTGCACTGGCTAAATTGCTCATCTACAGCTTGGAGACTCGTCGCCCGTAGAGGCAGACCAAGTTCTAGGCTGTATAAACATACACATAACCCCCCCCCCCCCCCCCCCAAATTGGGTGGTTATTTTTTTTTTTTTTGACTCAGCGGCACTGTAGCCTGATAGTGTTCATAAAGGCCCTGTCACACTGAGGCAACACGACGGTAACAGCAACACAACACGTTGCCCCACAGTCGGGCAACTTGTTGCTCGCTCCCCGTGTTTTTCGACATACCTGTCACATCGCGGCAACAGCACGACAACATGGACGACAACTAAAGTGTTGCCTCGGTATGACAGCCCTCGGCAACAAAAACAGCAGCAACTTGTGTTGGACAACGTGTGTTGCCCTGATCGCTGGCTGAGCGAATTTCGGGCCGGCAACACGACAACATAGTTAGCTTCGATGGTAGAGCTAGTTCCCTATCAATAACGTCTTGCTCAAATAAAGGCTTGGAAAACGTTATTTAACAATAATTAAGGCTGGAGTGCAGCTAAAATAATTTGAGGAATATTTTTACTGCGTAATTACGGAAAACAATTTTCGAAATGGTCACAGCTACGGTCGTGACCGTTCAGACTGGTTTTGAAATTAGAACTGCCGAGGAGACCAGCTCACATTACTAATACTGAGATAAAATGGCATGCCTACTCACCCGGTGATAAAGTATAATAAAAATAATCCAGAAAACCAAAGATTGAAAAATCGAAGCATTAAAACGACCACTCTGATCATGATTGTTGATGCTTGGAACTTGACAAAAACAGCCGCTACCAGACACCTGATTTGTTTCAAAAATACCCAGGAGGTTTTGGCGAATGAAGCTATCACTTAGCAGGCGGTAGGCAAATAGACAGCGTTGAAAAATATTTATTCCACCGATTGTTATGAGGGCCGATCGTGTTGGTGTCGCAGTTTTGAAGCACTGTCATTCAGCTCAACACCAGGCTACAAACGACGTTTTGGGGTACTGCCGGTGCTAACTCAATTTTACAGTAGAAATAGGAATTGCATGAAAGAAAGAACCGGACAGAAACACTTCATACGGTGGCGTAAATCCCGAACATAAATCAGCGATGTCACTTTCCTTGGTTAAGGCCATCTGCTTTGTCAGCGAATGAAGAACAGTTTGATAAAATAAAGAGCGGAAAATACTCCCCGTGTCAAGTTTTCTAATCACAGTCACTGGTTGATGTCGTACCGTGGTAATTTCCGGCCCTTCAAAAGCACTAGCACTTGTAAGAGTCACATTTCCAGCGATCCGCGCCTCACACGAACGATGGTAAACAATCAAGATGGCGGAGTGTTCCCCGTGTTGTCCCCGCCGTCAGCGCAGGTGTGACAGGGTTGTCGGACAACAAATCGGGCAACACGGTTGCCGGGCGGCAGCAACTTGTTGCCGGACTGTAGTTGTTACCTCGATGTGACAAGGTCGCCGGCAACACGATTTCCCCGTGTTGCCGGATAGAGTTGTCCAACTTCGCACCAGTTACCCAATTAATGAACCACAGGCAGCAGTAAAGCACGTGAACAATAGGCAGTTTCATGATACTCTTCAAACATATGATTTCGGAACTTTTCAAAAGAAATGTCATTAAAACGACGGTCGTCGCACAGAGCTTCGCATAAGTCGACGGAGCGGTGCTGGCGGGGCCGGAGAACTCCAGAACAAGGCGGTGGCGCCCTCTACTAGCATGCACAGAAGGAGTAACCTCTGCGGCCAGCATCTGGACTCTGGTTACCATGCGCTTTTAGAAAGCTTGTTTTTTGCATAAAAACAAATAAACAAATTTTTTTTCTAAAAGCTTTTATTGGAGATAGGTGCAAAATGGCAAACACGTGATGATTTTTAAAAATTCGAGTTTACAAAGTTTTGCGGTACAATTAATATTTTGATTCTAAAACCACGAATCACCGGAGATTTTAGGTAGCGCGTCCTGACCTGGGTGCGTGCTGACTTCTGTAGTAGTTCACGATACGCCTGCTTGCTAGCGGGTGTTGGCATATCTACCGTATATGCTTCGGCGCCGAGATTGCTGTTTAAAGCCGAAATAGAAGAGTAACTGTTACCGCTGCAATCCCTAAACGAGTTCACGCAGCTGTGCGGTCACCCTTAGGGGTGAAGGCGGGAGGAATGGCGGCGCTGCAATCGCCGACAGTTAGCTTCCGCCGTACGAATATATATATATATATATATATATATATATATATATATATATATACACACATAGTACTAGCTGCGTGGACTGTAATACTGTTCCGCGTTGAGCTGCCCGGAATAATCTTCTATTTTGGCTTTAAACAGCAATCTCTCGGCGCCGATGAAGCATATACGGAGATAGATAGCCAACACCGCTAGCAAGCAGGGTATCGTGAACTACTACAGAAGGCAGCACGCACCAAGGTCAGGACGGCACTACCTAAAATCGCGGTGATTCGTGGTTTTAGAATCAAAATAATTGTACCGCAAAACTTCGTAAACTCGAATTTTTAAAAATCATCACGTGTTTGCCTTTTGCACCTATCTCCAATAAAAGCTTTAGAAAAAAATTGTTTATTTGTTTTTATGCAAAAAACAAGCTTTCTAAAAGCGCATGGTAACCAGAGTCCAGATGCTGGCCGCAGAGGTTACTCCTTCTCTGCATGCTAGTAGGGGGCGCCACCGCCTTGTTCTGGAGTTCTCCGGCCCCGCCAGCACCGCTCCGTCGACTTATGCGAAGCTCTGTGCGACGACCGTCGTTTTAATGACATTTCTTTTGAAAAGTTCCGAAATCATATGTTTGAAGAGTATCATGAAACTGCCTATTGTTCACGTGCTTTACTGCTGCCTGTGGTTCATTAATTGGGTAACTGGTGCGAGTTGGACAACTCTATCCGGCAACACGGGGAAATCGTGTTGCCGGCGACCTTGTCACATCGAGGTAACAACTACAGTCCGGCAACAAGTTGCTGCCGCCCGGCAACCGTGTTGCCCGATTTGTTGTCCGACAACCCTGTCACACCGCGCTGACGGCGGGGACTAGAGTTGGTCGTGGCGGGGACAACACGGGGAACACTCCGCCATCTTGATTGTTTACCATCGTTCGTGTGAGGCGCGGATCGCTGGAAATGTGACTCTTACAAGTGCTAGTGCTTTTGAAGGGCCGGAAATTACCACGGTACGACATCAACCAGTGACTGTGATTAGAAAACTTGACACGGGGAGTATTTTCCGCTCTTTATTTTATCAAACTGTTCTTCATTCGCTGACAAAGCAGATGGCCTTAACCAAGGAAAGTGACATCGCTGATTTATGTTCGGGATTTACGCCACCGTATGAAGTGTTTCTGTCCGGTTCTTTCTTTCATGCAATTCCTATTTCTACTGTAAAATTGAGTTAGCACCGGCAGTACCCCAAAACGTCGTTTGTAGCCTGGTGTTGAGCTGAATGACAGTGCTTCAAAACCGCGACACCAACACGATCGGCCCTCATAACAATCGGTGGAATAAATATTTTTCAACGCTGTCTATTTGCCTACCGCCTGCTAAGTGATAGCTTCATTCGCCAAAACCTCCTGGGTATTTTTGAAACAAATCAGGTGTCTGGTAGCGGCTGTTTTTGTCAAGTTCCAAGAATCAACAATCATGATTAGAGTGGTCGTTTTAATGCTTCGATTTTTCAATCTTTTGTTTTCTGGATTATTTTTATTATACTTTATCACCGGGTGAGTAGGCATGCCATTTTATCTCAGTATTAGTAATGTGAGCTGGTCTCCTCGGCAGTTCTAATTTCAAAACCAGTCTGAACGGTCACGACCGTAGCTGTGACCATTTCGAAAATTGTTTTCCGTAATTACGCAGTAAAAATATTCCTCAAATTATTTTAGCTGCACTCCAGCCTTAATTATTGTTAAATAACGTTTTCCAAGCCTTTATTTGAGCAAGACGTTATTGATAGGGAACTAGCTCTACCATCGAAGCTAACTATGTTGTCGTGTTGCCGGCCCGAAATTCGCTCAGCCAGCGATCAGGGCAACACACGTTGTCCAACACAAGTTGCTGCTGTTTTTGTTGCCGAGGGCTGTCATACCGAGGCAACACTTTAGTTGTCGTCCATGTTGTCGTGCTGTTGCCGCGATGTGACAGGTATGTCGAAAAACACGGGGAGCGAGCAACAAGTTGCCCGACTGTGGGGCAACGTGTTGTGTTGCTGTTACCGTCGTGTTGCCTCAGTGTGACAGGGCCTTTATGAACACTATCAGGCTACAGTGCCGCTGAGTCAAAAAAAAAAAAAATAACCACCCAATTTGGGGGGGGGGGGGGGGGGTTATGTGTATGTTTATACAGTCTAGAACTTGGTCTGCCTCTACGGGCGACGAGTCTCCAAGCTGTAGATGAGCAATTTAGCCAGTGCAGTAAAACCGCTAGCCTGGGGTCTTTAAGGTGCTTCACGCAGTAGCGATACACGACCGCACGCCGGTACGATGCTCATCCAGATCGAAACGGGCAGGAATGGGTATTGAACCCAGGATCCCCGAGTTCTGCAGCGCGAGCTTTCGCTCCACGTGACATCCTCAAAGATTAGCAGAGCATCCACTCATGTAATACCCCCCCCCCCCCCCTTTGCATTTATATTCATATTGTAATCCGCTTAAAGGAGTCATGAAATTATTTTTCATTCTTCCTTAGCTTTAATCCTCAACTTAAAAGCGGATTGAAGAATCACGTGGTCGTGACATGCTTTTGCACCGGTGCGATGACGCGAAGCTTTCACCGTGCTTTTTGAGCACATCATATAACTTGTCATTCGCAAGTGATAATAAATTCCGTCAGGGCACTCATTGACCACGAACGCGAATCCAAATAATTGTTGACGAGCGCATACATCCGAATGACGCAGTTCTCGTGTCCAATGCGAGAGCTCGGGTCGGCTGACGTGCTTTGGGGACCGTTGACGTGCTTGGGGTAACGCTGACATGCTCTGAGTACAGCGGATGTATCACAATGAAAAGGCGGAGAGCTTTCAAGGGAAATGAGGTACAAAATAGTCCCCTATATTTACAAATGTTGGTACCGAGAAGCTGGCTTTTGACTTTCTACCCTTTTTATTTTGGCCCACTAAACGATATGCGAATAGTAAACTCCCAATGTAAAATCATTTATCCCAGCCCAAAATTCATTTCATGTTGATTAAAAGGATAAAAGGCGTGAACAGAACAGGACGAAAAATGAACCACGTACGACACGGACAAGCGTCAACGTCCAACTGATTTAATAATTTAGCGCCCTTCCTGTCTACCTCGTCCTTCCTTCCTTGTTGTTTTGCGCTATTTTAAGTCATGATTTAATAAAACACGAAACATTGTCAAACTGTTGATCCTCATCGCCTAAACACATGCAACAGATAAAGGATCGTATCGCTCATCACACGCAGCCCTCAAGAAACTCAATTTCTTTGTTTAGTAGATAAAGGGATGGCTGCTTACGCATTTGTCAGCCGCTTTGTGTATACCGAAAGCTACGATTAATCCCCCTTCCATCCTCTTCTTCCCTCTCTTAATAAACCTTGTGTGCTCTAACAAAGGTTCACACCCGCATCGTTTACAGTGCTCCGCAAGATGCTCACCCGAATTATTCGTCCGGCTAGCTTGTGTTCCCGCGCTCTTTCATTAAGGCATCGGCCGGTCTGACCAATGTAAACTTGGCCGCAACTAAAAGGAATTTCATAAACCACCTTAGTCACGCCTTTTAATCTTTTAATTGATATGTACCAACCAGCCCAAACCAATTTTTTATTTAATTTCATGGCCCCTTTAAATCTGAAAATCATAAAAAGTAAAAACACATCGAAAAAAAAAAGCCTCGCTGAAAGCTGGAGCTTTTTTTCTAAAGAGGGGAATGTAAATTACCTTGATCCGCAAGTGCGGCACTAGGAGTCTAATTTTAACATTCCCGTTTTGTTCCGTGAGCCGGTCATAACACATGAACATGTCGGGACCACACCGAACCTCGTAAACAACTCTGGAACGCAGCCCAGTGACGGAACCTTACATTTTTTGTTACATCCTTGTTTATGTTCGAAGTAAAACGGTTTTATCTATCTCATCCGGAAATCCGTTCTAAAAGCAGCACTCAAAAAAAAAAAAATTTGGGCAAAAGTTTTTTTGTTTTTTTTTTATTTACGCGAGAAACCAGAGAAGCACGGAAGTACACTATTTAACTTTGAAACAATTTGGGGGCTTTTGTAACTGAACTTCAAACTGTAGCCAGCTGACATTATAATCGCTTGTTTGATTGCTATGTAAACCTCAGACACAATGAAAAAAAGTATGTTTTAGTGCATTGCATACGAATGACAGACAGCTACTTTGACGAGCTCTGAGTGGGTG
Source organism: Ixodes persulcatus (assembly GCA_013358835.2). NCBI lineage: Eukaryota > Metazoa > Arthropoda > Arachnida > Ixodida > Ixodidae > Ixodes > Ixodes persulcatus. The sequence goes on from JABSTQ010007191.1 coordinate 55,315, forward strand.
CTAAGCATAAATCAAATTTTCCTTGCATGCTTTCCATAAGACGAGCGCAATTCTTTATCGCAGTCCATAAACTGTATCCCTTTCCAAGTGGAAGTTATTTCATCGTAGCCCAAAATCGCACAGAATTCCCGTTTTGCTACCAGAATATATATATACATATATATATATACATTTATTTTTTTACATTTTGAGACAGCAGTTATTGCTTTTTCCTGAAAGATAGTTTTTGCATCCTTCGGGACCGCTAACAATGACCAGATTAGTCGGTCTGGAGCGCGGTCATGGACTTGTCCTTCCGTTCCCCTTCCAACGATATGACACCGACGTGATATTTCCCTTTTTAATATGGAAAGACGAATTCCTCAGAGTCGGATCACTCAATCTGTCTAAAGAATCATTTGCGTGGCTAAAGTGCCTTACCAAACATATTGCACCGCGTTATTTCAATCAATCAATCAATCAATCAAATCGTTTTATTCTCCAGAAATTCTGGAGGGGAGCCTAGGCAAAAAGCTGTTCAAGAACAGCTTGACTGGGCTCAGGCTCCCCCGTTTACAGGCAGCAGCATTCAATAGAGAAACAAAAAAAAATGAATACACAGTACGCACACATATAGATACATGAAAATAATTGCTACAATTCATTTGAGAATTGAAAATACAACAAGAACCAACTAAACAAAGTACGACAAGATGTCTTTGTTGCTAGCCGAATATAGATACATGAAAATAAATACTACAATTCATTAAAAAATAAAAATACAACAAAAAACAACTAAATAAAATACGACAAGATGTCTTTCTTGCTAGCCGAATATATATCTATGTTATTGGTGAGACATGTATTTAACAAAGATGGAAGAATATGGCGCAGGGATTGCAGATTATAGTTTGTACGTGACCTTTATGTGTACGTCCCGCTTTACGGGAGACATACTCGTTGGTGTAGTTTATTTTATGTTTATTTGTTTCTCTTCATTGCCCTGACATCCGGTTTGATGTTAAGCGGATTGTATTAAGAAGAAAATTACGGGGGTTCAGTCAAAAGTAGGAATAGTTCTAGTACTGTTGGGGGATGTTTCCTTTTTGGGCATTTGCGTGCCCATTTTCCGTCTATGCGGTGTGGTGAACCTTAGCGAGGATTAACCAGCCGGACGACCGCCTGTAAACACTCTGGGCTTTGGGAAGTGTTTTTTTCTTTCTAGCTTTTGCCGGAATGTGTATTCACTCACGCTTTGTGGTCAATAAACCCCCAGCTGCCTTTGCCTTGACCGTTTTTGTTTTAATTTTTCATCTCGGGTTTCATAGTAGTGTATGCGCAACATGTTCGCACCGTCAGAAAGCGGATGCTCCTTACATTAAATGAAAGGCCACGAACTCGGAGCGACCGCAACGCGCTGGCAGTTCACGGCCAGCGATATTAGAGAGTTCTAGTGGACCGTACTCTAAAAATTTGCGTACGCATGGAAATTGCGGGTGGTGAGCGCGCATGCGCAGAACGCAATAAAAGAGCTAGCCTATTGCGTACGCACGCAACGCTAGGGATCTTGCGTTGCGGGCTAGCGGGCTTTGCGGGAAGCTCTCGAGAGATCTCGGGCCCAACGAGAGCACCAGTTTCAAGATGGCAGTTACCTCGACTGGCGCAGCAAGGGCGACAAGGTCATGACAGGGGATCTGTCGGCGGCTTTGCGACTGATTTGGGAGAACCGGGGGACCTCGTGATGTCGCGGTGTATGTGTGTTGACAGGAGACCTGTCGGCAACTTTGAACTGACGCCGTCTGAGCTTATCGTTGGCTGGAATGTACGGGGGCCTAGGGAAAGGAAGAGGGAAGGGGCTAGGGCTTTTGGGAAAAGGAAGAAAAAAGAGGGGGACAAAGGGTAGCGAGTGACATATAAGTTTCTCCTGTGAATAATCGTCACCATGGTAACCTGCGCTGTTTTCGTCGACCATTTTGTCACAATCGCCGGTCGTGCGCGCGCTCTACGCCGCTAATCCTCGTTAGGGCCAGAAAGCGCCCACCGCTCTCGTTCAACGGCGAGTCTCCGGCATCCGATGCCGGTCTGATGCGTTTCATTTTGTCGCGGGAACTCGTGTTTCGTTAAAAGCAACGCACACTTCCTGCTCGCAACTTCAAAATATGAAACACCCAAATAAAGAGAGCGACAGCCATCACGACCACCATCCCGCTCAGCCTCCGACTCCTCTCATGAACGGAAACGGAAGTGGTCTCACTGTGTTGCCGCTGTTTCGAGACTACAGAAACTCAACGTTGTTTACGTTTAGCGAAATAAGAAGTAGAAAAAAATGGCGGTGGCAGAGGATCTCGGAAAGGGTAACAAGAAGTTGGCGCCACCCTAAAGTGGAGAAAAAACATGTAGGCACCCTAGGGCTAACCCGTCTCAGCTCAAGGCTGTATAACATACAAAGCAAGCCATTTTTTTTTTTGTTTGAGACTTCGTCTGTTTTGTTCTGTGTTTTGTCTTTCATCCGTATCCCAGTCTCTAGTTTACAACCATGCTCAATTGATTTCTCGCGTATGTAGATCGGGCAATCAGGAAGCGACTGAATGATTCCGCGCCGGGCTGCTGGCCGTACCGTTATGTAAATGACTACCTAATCATGCATGAAGAGCAGACAGACTCTGAGACTATCCTGGAGGCCTTATCGTCGGGCCCCGCAGGCCTTGTCTTTAAAAGGGAGGACCCCTCCGACGGAACTCTCCAATTCTTAGACCTTCGTTTGGCGATCCATCCCGGGGGAATCTGCTGGGAGTTTAGGCAAAGGACGGAAGAAGCCAGTTCCGGATTTCGCTAGCGCTCAATCCAAGACCGTTAATTAAACCAGGGCTCGTCAAGTCCCTTATGACGTCAGCGCGTTCTAGATCCTCCCCCTATTACGCGGAGCTATAGTGTCCGGCTGCAGACGCGGAGGTTGAGGAGGGCCGACTTTCCCGACGACCTGCTGGACAACTCGCTCAAGAGGCTAATTTTCGCCCCTTCTACTCCGACACCGGCACCCAGACAAGGGAAGAAAAAGCTGGCCGTCATTCCTTATACACACAACACAGCGCATCGGCTAAAAGCGCTCGCGTCCAGATTCGAAGTAGGGGTGGCGTTCAGCTGCAAATTCAAACTCAGTTAACAAAATGGTTAATTGCAATCCTCTAAACAAAACCTCCTCTAAGATGCGCGGGCATCAGTTCGTCTCATGTAAAAAAAAGAGGGTCTACTCCATCCCGTTCTCCTGCGGCGGAGAATGCATAGGCCAGAGAGGCAGGTGTATCAACGAGCCTGCGGGAGCGGGAGGACTCGGCTCGGCGCACACGATCGTAGTGCATCCAGACTTGGAAGTAATTCATTACAAGTAAGGTGATTACTTGTAATTAATTACTTCTATTGTAATTTACTAATTAATCTGTTACTTTTTTAAAAATATACTTTGTAAAGTAATCTAGTTACTTTTACAGTAACGAATTACTGAAATTACTCGTTACAATACTTCCGTCCCATCAAAGAGAAAAAAAGATGCAATGGCCTTCGCGCTTTTAGCATGCCAACACAAGACTCGGGTGAGGTGCTGGCGTGGAAAAGGTAAGGAATTCACGGAAAGCACAAGAGCCCAGCCAGAGCCCGTTTCGGGACTGGATCGTACGGTCAGCCAAGCTGGGCGGATTCGACTGTCTACATGAAGGCAACAGGCCTCGACTTCTTGGAAAACGAAGGCACTGCTTCGAGCGCACGAAAGAGTAAAAACCAAATGGCCCATAAAACCGCCGCGTGGGGTTCGTGAGGACTAGGGCCGCGAACACTGTGACCATGGCGCATGCGTCCGCTACCTTCCCTCCTCCCGCCTCCCCCACTCTTCCCAACCCTTCTGAGTTGTTCCTCAAAAAAACAATCAGTGTTTATTTTTTTCGTTTCTTTTTTTGTGTCGTTACACGAAACCGTCTTTTGCTTGTTAGTGTTTCTGCCTACACACGCCCCCGCCCCTCCCCCCGGCAAATACGAAAAAAAAAAATCTAATGAAACCTCGCCCCTGCTCATTGAAAGCGCTGTGAAAGCTAAATACTGGGTGGACCAACCAGCTATTTGGCTTCTTTCACTTGAATTCGCACTAGCGGATGCATAGGGCAAAAACATGAGGGGTGCGATGGCAGCAGTTCATTGGAACTAAAAAATATTAGCGTCAACCCTGCTGTCAGTTTAAACAGTAGCTTTCGACAGCAGGCAATAAGCTGGTCGGGGAGCACAACAAAACGGCTTGGGACATCCAAGCTGGAGTCCTCGTCAGCGGATTGCGCCTGCGGGAACTTAGACCGAAATTTTAGGAAAAGGGAACACAGTCCGAGTTTTCTGAGAATAACAGTGGCTGACTTGGACACTGGAGTTGAGAATCCCCCTGTAAACGCGTGAAAGACATGGAAGCGTGCTGTTCACTGAA